>BQNB010043543.1:0-45449 GCA_026074375.1 Tanacetum coccineum | reverse complement strand
TATTTAGAACCCTGATATTTAATCAGAAAAAACAAAATATAAAAATATAAAACCTATAAAAACAAAATACAAAATCAAAAAATACAAAAATAATCTTCTTCGACATGTCTCTCGTAAATCAATAACAATTGCGCACCTAGAAATGTTGATTAATATTAACACGGGTGAATAAATGAAGTTTGAGCGAGAGTTTCAAATGCTTTCAAAACACGTCCTTTCACTTTTTCTCTACGACTTCTAAGTAAATGTCAGCTTAGGACTCGGTCTTTAAAGAAAGGAAAATGTTCATTTATGTCCATTTATCCTACACAATGGGAAGTTCATATCTTCTCGGTCTTGAGTAATGTCATATAAACATTCAAAGTTTTGAATGCTCAAGAGAAGCACTCAGGAAATGATAATTAATAAGATACATCTGACATCATTTTCTATTGAGCACAATTTTTCAAGATATTTTCAAAAAGAAATATTTCAAATTCTTTCAAAATCGTGTGCTCAACAAACTCCCACTCCAAGTTTTCACTCTATTCTACAATTGAGGGGGAGTATAATAATTAGTTCATTCTGCATGCACTCCTGTTCTCCCAAGACTTAGGTAGACTCATGTGAATTCTGGACATTAACTTGTTTTAATTCACTAATAATTCAAAAATTGTCAACACATATGCAATTTTAAGGGGAAAATAGTGATTAAAAGGTGATCAATACGGATTAATAACGGATATGATCTTCAATCTATAAGTGCGTTCCCAAACCTCGCATGTGCAAAATGTTAATACAAATAATGTCTAAAAACGTTATTTATATTTTTTGACCTCTCGATGTTTTGATAATAACAAAATGTGAAAACGTTTACGATAAAATTAAACGTTTATAAATTACTAATCGTAAAATTCCATTTCTAAGATTAATCACTTAAGGTATGGATAAACAAATCATTAAACATGATTAGTGATCAAGAAAATAATTTTTATTTCCTAAACCTTACATTTTTACAAAAGTATTTTTACAAAAATATAAACACAAAATAATTTTTTATAAAAGAAATGTTTTATTAAATTATTTAATTTGAAATCAGATTTTTTCCCCCAAAATGGAAGGTTCTAAAACAGATAACACCTTCCCCACAAAAAGACAAAAAGGGGAGCGTAGTCTACGGCGGCCCCCTTATAGGCCTGGCGGCCCCCTTATATATAAGGGACCGCCGGGACCGCCGTCAGTACAACGGCTCCTTTTTGTGCCTATAAATACTGGGCCACCCCATCTGAAAAACAAAACCTCTTGCCACGAATTTTTTCAGATCTGTTATTCTCTCTTCTTCCTTTCTTTCTAAAACACATATCTTGATCACTAACATATCTTGATCTTGTTTTCAAGTGATTAATTATTTCTTCCTCCCTTCTTCTTCTAATCAAGTGCAAGAGAAGAACAATCGTATTCTTCTACATACGATTTGTTATCAAGTGATCTCTCTCTTCCTCCTCAAGATCACATATCTTCATTACATTTACTTTGTATTGTTGTGTAAATTGGATTGAGTGTAGATCCAATAGTGTAAATTGTGTATTGGTGTGATTTGGATTGTGTGTCAATCCAAGGGTATATATCTTGTGAGTGTATAAAGACTTTGTGAAGTCTTAGATTGGTTCTAGCTAAGATTAGGACTCGACATCTAGCTTAGTGTCGGAAAAGAAAGTAAGCGACGTGTAAACGGTTTTCTCCGCCTAAAGGGAGCTTGTTGACATAGTGAAATCTTGAGTGGAGTACTCGGGGAGTGGAGTAGGAACGAAGAGGTGCTTCGTTGCCGAACCACTATAAATCTTGGTGTCTTGGTTTGATCGTTTCTTTCTCTATCTCTTTAGTGTTATTGTTTACTTAGTTCATTATATTAGATATTTTAGTTGTGATTCATATTGTTGATTGATTGACATACAACTCGAATCTAACAATTTTCTAAGCAAAGTTTTAAAACGACAAATTAACCAGTAAACTATTCAACCCCCCCTTCTAGTTTCCTACAATTGGTATCAGGAGCAAGGTCACTCAAGATCTTTAAAATATATTGTATTTTAAAGCTTGGATCGATCTATAGATTCTAACAAATATCTAGAAGGGCAATCTATGCAAAGATCGCCACTTTTTGAAAGTGATAGTTTTATTTATTGGAAAAATAGATTCGAGACATATGTTAAATCAAAAGATCTAGATCTTTGGCATGTTATTACAAATGGTGATTTTCAACCTATTATTCAAAATCTAGAAACCAAACTTGATGAGGTTGTCCCTTTTGAAAATCAAACCGATGATCTTAAAAGAAGGCTTGCAAAAAACAATGAAGCCAAAATGGTTATTTATAATGCTTTGCCTAGAAAAGAATATGAATGAATTTTCATGTGCAATATGGCAAAAGAAATTTGGAAAACTTTGTTAATCACCCATCAAGGTAATAACCAAGTCAAAGATAATAAGATCGACCTTTTGGTTCAAAAATATGAACAATTCATCATCTTCGAAGACGAATATATAGATAGTACATTTGCTAGATTTAATACTATTATCACTAGTCTTAAAGCTCTTGATTGTTGGGAATTATATTTGAGTTGATACGACAAAACAAGAATGAAACATAAGGACTGAATCTAGCATTATGGAATTCTACAAGCTGGTGGAGTTTATTCTACAAAAGATAAAAAATTCCAAAAGATATGATTCTTGAAGATAAAGATAAAGTTTATTAAAGAATTAAAATATTTAGTTTCCTTATACAATTATGTTTTCCCTTGTAAATCTAGATGGACTCTACTATATAAAGAGATCCCTAGATATAGTTTTCTGTGTGTCAAGATGTAAACACCAAGAAAAGTGTGTGTGTCCAGGTGTAGAGATGTAGATGCCATATGTAGTTTTAGCCTCAAGGTAATTAAGGTTTTCCTTGATCCATGTTACAGTTCATTGATGTAACCGTATTGTTCTGATCAAATAATATTGGGGCTTGGAATGTTTGGTAAAACCTTGTTATGATAATATTGATTATATGTTTGAATATTTCACCTATGTTATCATTATCCTAGATTAGTTCTTAACAAACTAGAGCTACAACGATCGTTTGGTTTTCACAATTGGTATCAGAGCCTCGTGGCTCTCGATCTAGGATCTACAAAGTGTAGTGATGTTGAATCTATAAAGGAAGAGTGGTTATGTCTATGTTTTGAGTGTTCTGGGTCAATGGGTATGAAATTTGGGTATTACATAAATCCTTAATTTAATTAAAACAGGAATGGTGATCATTAATGTTCTATTAGCTTTGGTTGAGTCGATATTGTTTGATTGATGATGACCTAGTAGGGATGCTAACACACGACATCAGTTGATAGATGTAAAGAAAGGATTAGTGAAGTTTAGCAACTGAAAAAGTTCTATACTGCGGCTAAAAGTGTCGTGTGGTACTTAAAAAAAAGGTATCCTTATATGTTTTGTACTGCTCGTTGGTGGTTACTACTGACATAAGACACAGTACTATTGGTGATCGTAAATATTGGTGCTTTACTGACATTAAAAAGTATCTCAAAAGGTATGGGAGGAAGGAGCACTTTATACTGCCAAGGGGAAGAATTAGTACTGCTGGGTATGAAGTTAGTACTAGCCAGTTTTACTTAGTATGAGATTAGGAGTATTGTAATGTTCTTCATACATTAGTACTGTCAGTTGTATGTTTATACTGCCAATGGCAGTTAATACTGCTAGCCTTATCTTTGAAGGTTAGTGATGTTGCTTATATAAGTTAGTGCTGCCAGGAGACGTTACTGCCAATTCATGTTAGTGCTGCTATCACTAAGGGTTAATGCTGCCAGTTTATACTTAGTGCTGCTAGTATGATTAATACTGCTAGTAATTTTTTATTGTGCCAGGGGGGGTTGTGTGGGGTTGGGTGAGGGGGGTGAGGTTGGGGGTTGGGGGGGTGGGGGTTAGGGGTTAGGGGGTGTTGGGGGTGGGTTGTGGTGTGTGGTTGTTGTAATTAAGTTTTCTGCTGCTGGGGTAAATTTTAGCAGTTACTACTGTTGGCCTTAAACTAAGGTTTGTGTTGCTCGTATGTTTAATACTGCCAATAGAAGAAGTTTTCTACAATTGGTTACTACTGCTTGGTTTAAGGGGAAGGTAATGTTTTGATTTACATATTCTTAACAGTTTAATGGCTCGTATTTATTGGATTAATTGGTTACGAAGAGGATTATTTATTATCTATTTGACGATGAAGTGGAATTATTTGGGTTTGTGCTCTTATCATATCTTAAAGTGGGTGTTACACTTTGAAGATATCTTGTTCGTGCTTAGAAATGATGTGACGAAGAATTGACAAATCTAGTAAAGGTGTGTGATTTTTCTTATGGTGCTTAATGCTCACATTTGCTATAACTTGGTATGTGTCTCATAGAAGATGAGGATAAATTTTCAAGAGATTGCGGTCTCCCTATACATTGGTTTTGGGTATACGTTCGAAGTCACGTGGATAGTACAAGACATAAGACACAAGTTTGGGTTATTCTACTTCAGCATCAAGTTTGTTATACTTAGTTTTCTTCATCAGTAATCATTACATAGAGCCTATAGAATTGAAGATTCAAGAAATGGTTAACATATGGGTTTCAGGGGAAGCTTAATGTTAAAATGTTTAACCATTTATATGTACCACATAAGGTGAAGGTTTTTACTACTGCTAGTTATTATCTTAAAGGCGCGTCATGGAGGGTAATTTGAGTTGTGAAGGGGGGGGCTGGATTAGAAGTAGTGATAGTGGTTATAGTTTTTACTGTGAAGATCAAAGTTGCATACTTTAGTCTCCTATTTGATATTGAAAAAAAGGGGAAGAAGATTTGATGATTTGCAACTTGTAGATCCTTGGTAGCTTAAGGGGAAGTTTTCATTCGTATATTAACTTCAGGGGAAGTTCGTGCTTATTTAGTTTTGTCATTATCAACTAGGGGAAGATTGTTGGGAATTATATTTGAGTTGATAAGACAAAACAAGAATGAAACACAAGGACTGAATCTAGCATTATGGTATTCGACAAGCTGGTGGAGTTTATTCTACAAAACATAAAAGATTCCAAAAGATATGATTCTTGAAGATAAAGATGAAGTTTATTAAAGAATTAAAAGATTTAGTTTCCTTATACAATTATGTTTTCCCTTGTAAATCTAGATGGACTCTACTATATAAAGAGATCCCTATATATAGTTTTCTATGTGTCAAGATGTAAACACCAAGAAAGTGGTGTGTGTCTAGGCGTAGAGATGTAGACGCCATATGTAGTTTTGGCCTCAAGGTAATCAAGGTTTTCTTTGATCCCTGTTATAGTTCATTGATGTAACCGTATTGTTCTGATCAAATAATATTGGGGCTTGGAATGTTTGGTAAAACCTTGTTATGATAATATTGATTCTATGTTTGAATATTCCGCCTATGTTATCATTATCCTAGATTAGTTCTTAACAAACTAGAGCTACAACGATCGTTTGGTTTTCACATTGATGAAGGTTATTCTAGTAAGAACTACGTAAGGAAGTTTCTTAGGGCTCTACATCCTAAATGGAGAGCAAAAGTCACGGCGATTGAAGAGTCGAAAGACTTAACATCACTATCTCTTGATGAGCTCATTGGAAACCTCAAAGTCCATGAGATGATCATCAAGAAAGATTTCAAAAGTCAAAGCAAAAGTTGAAAAGAAATCTCTTGCTTTAAAGGCTAAGAAAGAATCTAGTGATGAAGAGTGTTCGACTTCCAGTAGTGAAGACGAAGAGTACGCCATGGCGGTAAGAGACTTCAAGAAGTTCTTTGAGAGAAGAGGTAGATTCGTAAGACAACATCGGAACGACAAAAAGACCTTTCAAAGAAGCCTGAGCCGACAAAACGGCAAAAGTGAAGGGAAGTGTTTAGTTGCCGGAGAGATCAAATCATTTATTGGAGAAATGTCCAAAGCCACGTGAGACAAGAAACCATAAAGAGCATTCGTTGGAGGTTCTTGGAGTGATAGCGGTGAAGAAGATGATGAAAAGATCCCAAGTCGAGACAGTTTCTTGTAGCTCAAGCACCAATTGATGTATGTTTGATCTTCTTACTTTTAGTGATGATAACTATAATTGATGATTTAGATTTAGACAAGGAATATGATAAATTTTGCAAAAGGATGTTTAAAGATAATCTCTAAGAACAAAGGTTTAAAAGCTATTAGAAATATGTCTAGAAAAAGAGCTTAGAGAATTAAAAGATAAAATTATACATACTCGAGGAAAAAACATGGGAGTTGATCTCGATTGTCTGCAATAGGGTCATCCATTAAATTGAAAATGAAAAGCTCAAAGAAGAATCTACTAGATTAAACAAATTTGAAAAGAGTACACATTGCTTGAATGAAATGTTAAATAATCAAAAACCCTCCGATGATAAATTAGGTTTGGGTTTTAATTCATTTGAAGCATCATCTAGTGAAACTAAGAAAATAAAATTTGTAAAAGCTCAGAAAAAGACGTGTTCTGATGGAGGTCCCATAATTACGGGCGGCCCCCTTAATGTTCAGGCGGCCCCAAAAATAAATATGGGACCGCCACCAGCAACTTCTGGATCTGAGAGAAGTGTGTCTTTTCAAAAATACATTTTGGGTCCTAGACCAAAACACATAATTGTAAACAAAGTCAAAATTCATGTGGCTAGTGACAATGAAGTCAAACAATTTTATAAACCATTGACAAAGCCCGGAGTTGGATTTTCAAAAACCAATTTTAGATAAAAAAACTCCACCTCCTAGAAGAGTCAATAATAATATTTCGTCCTAAACACCGCAAACCAAAAGGACATGTTGGGGTGCCCCCCCCCCGTTGCTCGAAAAACCAACCTCATGGCTTTCACGTAAGTTGGAACAACTTTCCACATCAAAGTTACATGCCATGGGAAATGTGTCTTCCGTTCTCACACCCCAACCAATTGCATTAAATGCAAGAGATGTTTGGCACTAACAACTTTGGACCCATGAGATATTAGGGACCAAATGTTTGAGTTATTGTCTTATATAAATAGATATGCCTTGGAGTCGACTTGGAGCCCGACAAATGGATCAAGGATAGTGGATGCTCCAAGCACATGACGGGCAATCGAAAGCTCTTCTCCACTTACAAGGCATACAATGGGAGTAACATCATTTTTGGTAGTAATCTTCGAGGTAACATCATTGGCAAAGGTATGATTTCTAATGACTCTCTCAATATAGATAATGTAGAACATGTTGATAATTTAGGATTTAACTTGCTAAGTATAGGACAAATATGTGATAATAAATGTAGAGTAACTTTTTCTGAACATGATAGTGAAATCACTAAGGACGGTAAAGTCATAGGTAGAGGTATTAGAAAGAAAGGCTTGTATGTGATGAAATTAGGAAATAAGCCAAAAGACAAAATATGTCTTGCAAAGATTGATGAAAACTCCACATTGTGGCATAGGAGATTGGGTCACATAAATATGCGTCTCATTCAATCGTTAGCTTCTAAAGAATTAGTTAGAAACTTACCTAAGCTTAGGTTTGATCAACACTTTTATGATGCTTGCAAAATTGGCAAACAAGCTCACGTTAGTCACAAAGCTAAGAGCATAGTCTCAACGACTAGATGCTTAGAACTTCTCCACATAGATCTTTTTGGTCCATCCGCCGTACGGAGTTACGGAGGAAACCGCTACACCTTAGTCATAGTAGATGACTACTCTAGGTATACTTGGACTAGATTTCTTAAGAATAAAACCAAAGCTTTCGATCAATTCGAAATATTTAGTAAGAAAATTCAAAACCAATTAGGATGGACAATAGTGTCAATAAGAACCGACCACGGTAGAGAATTTGATAACGAAGTACAATTTAGAGAGTTTTGTAATGCCAATAGTATTACTCATAACTTCTCGGCTCCACGCACTCCTCAATCAAATGGCGTGGTTGAAAGGAAAAATAGGACACTTCAGGAAATGAGTAGAACCATGTTGAACGAGCAATCGTTACCACAAAAGTTTTGGTGTAATGCCGTAGATACTTCAACATACATTCTCAACCGAATTCTAAATAGAGCTGGTATGTGGCTAAATACACATACCTTTGACCTTTAAAAATGGACTTAAATGACCAAAAACGTACCAAAAATACATTGTATGTGTATGTTTTCACTTATATTGTGCAGGAAATGGATATCAAAGAAAGGGACGAAAAATCAAGCCAAAATAGACAAAACCGAGCACAGAATGTAAAGAGCGTGAAAAGCCAAAGTCAAAAAGTCAACCAAAAAGTCAACCCGTCAAAGTCAAAGTCAAAGCCGGAACCGAAGAAATACTTAATTGACCCACTCGTACCCATCTAATGGGCCAGGTCAGCCCACTAAGCATTTATGTACAAGACTTATAAGACTTAAGTCTTATTTAAGCCCAAAGTATAAGCTTAAAGCAAACCGGCCCAAACTGAGCCCAAAACAACCTTTAACAACTGTTAAGCCCAAAACCCTTTTACACTTAACTGCCGTTAGTACAAAAGGACTATATTTGCAAACACACATATATACTTCAAGGGCTGAAGCTGGCAATCCCCAAACTTATATCACCACAAGGACTGTGGGTGTAATATAACTATATAATATGGGGCTTAAATCATTTCCATTCTACCAAAAACTTTTACCATGCTCTTCCCAACACACATTTACCCACAAAACCCCATTGACCCTGTTCACCCATCACTTTCACTTTAACCTCGTCCACTGTTCCTACCAGCCAAAAACATCACTCTCTAATCCATCCCCACCTTACAAAACAACAGTCCACCTTGGCAATCCTATAAATTTTCATTGGCTATTGGGAAATTGACCAAGATCAATGGCTGTGATGATCCCCCTTGGTGACCAAGAAAGATTAAGGGCTATGATGAAGACTAAGACTTCTCTCACAAAGAAAACACAAGTGCTCAAGCCTCTTAGAGAAGAAGCACAAGTGAAGACCCAAGAACTTAGAATTTCTAGTATAAATAGGGTTCTTGTAACTCATGTTTGCTTGTCTTGATTTTTACGAATTTTGACCAATTTTAATACTGTCTTTTAAATACTTGTCATTTAATTTACTTGTCATTTAAATTCAAGCATTGTAATTTTTTAAGTTAATGAAATGTTAAGTGTTTTCTTTAAACATTGCCATTTACTTTAATTGTCATTTAAATACTGTTAATAAGCTCTTACATAAGCTTTTGAGTCATTCAAAGCTTATATAAAAACTTGTTTACTTTTCTGTCTTAAAAAATCAAGAAAATCACAAAAATAACAAAAATCTGTCAAAGAACACTGGAGCATGGTAAATTATGGATGGCCATGGTTTAGAGCTTTTTGGGAAGCATATAGGTTGGTTTTGGACTGATTTGGGGCTTTGAATCATACTCAAAAGCTTTGGACTTTTATGAGTTTCATTTTTCATTTTTAGCTTAATTACTGTTTATATGCTTATCTCTGCTTATTTCCAGCTTATTTGTGCTTATTTATGTTATTTTATGCTTACTTGTCCTTGTTTATTGCTTATATGTCATTTGTTTAAGTTTACTTGAAACTGTCTTTATTTGCTCATAATCTGCTTAATCTTTGTTTGCTTATTTAATTGCTTATTTGTGGTTGGATTGTGCTTATTTCTGCTTAACATTCATTGCTTGTCATATGTCTTTTAAGAATCTTTCTTAAAACTTTGAAAATCAAGCTTAAAATTTGATTTTGATACTTAAAAAGGTGTTTGGCATAAGGTGTCAAAGTGGGTCAAAACTTGTTAAAAAGGTTTGGGTCACTTGGTTAACTTGTACAAGCCTTCTTAAGTTGTTTTTAATCTGTTTTCAAAAGTTTTTAAGTCTTAAGGCTTGTTTTCATGTTTTGCCTAAATTGGTGTTTGAATCTGTGTTATCAAAACAGTTTCATAGTGCTTATTTGATTTAGCTTTTAAAAATAGATTTTAAGTGTTGTTCTTGTGTTGTTTTTAGTGTCATAATGCAGTAGAGTAGTGTTGTTTAAGTTTACATTAGTTGTATAAGTTTTTGTCAAAACCTGTCATAGTTGGTTAAGTGTCCTTTTTGTTTAAAAAACTGTTTTTTCAATTGCTTTTTATGGCTTATTCTGAATTTCAATCTCCATTTTTATTCTTGTTATAAGCTCTTTGGGGTCTAAATTTAATCTGTTTAAAGGTCTCAGGTCCATAAGGTTCTGTTTGCTTAGCTTATTTTAAGCTCAAAAATTGTCATTTTCCAAGTAAAAAATGTTAAGTCTTGCATAAATTTTGAAAAACAGCTTTTTCATAAGCAAATTTCAGGGTTTATTTGATTTTCAAACTATTTTCTCTTGGCTGATTTTAGTAGCTTATTGTTCAAGCTTTTTAGGGGTATAAGCTGTTTACCCATAAGGATCCACTTGAGGGCTTAAACATAAGCCCAAAAGTGCCCCCTTGGCTGTTTTGATTGTCAATTTTAGCCTCTTTGCTTATTTTGAAGTTTCTGCTTATCCATTTTGCTTATTTATGGTTTGCTTTTGATCATTAGGTTAGATAGATTCAGTTAGTAGCTTATTTGCTAAGTTATAAGCTCTTTTGAGCTTATTTGCTCAAATGGCTTAGATTTTAAGTGTTAAAGTGCCTTTCAGAGTTCTACTTATTTTGTGGCTTATGCTTATTAGATACTTAGGATTATCTTTTTTAGCTTATTAGGTTCGAGTTTAGCTTTTTAAGCTTATTTGGTTTAAGCTAAAACCTAACAACTAGTTGTCAAAGTAAAAAAGCAAACCTGTCACTTTTCTTTGCTTAATTTCTAGCTTATTATTAAGTTATAAAAAAGTTGCTTTTTTTAAGTTTGCTTATTTTTTAGTTATAAAACTTTTTTTTAAATGTTCAAAAATAAAAACGTTTGGGAAAGGGGAAGCCAAGGGTGAGCAGGGCTCGAACCCCTGACCTCTACCCTCTCAACCAAACGTTTTAACACACACACCCAACACCACTATGCCCTAGGGTCTTTTTCGTTTTCTTTTGCACTAATTAATCTTTTATATATTGTTTAGCCAGTTTTACTTATTAGCCCGTTTTGGCTTTTTAACAGCTTATTTTGATAAGCTGTGTAACCCAGCTTATTTTTATTAGATTTAGCATAGTTCAAGCTACTTTTTGTAATTTTTTTAGATTTTTTATAAATAGTTTAGTATTTTTAATATTTAATTTAGATTAAAATCGTTTTTAATCCATAAAAAATTATTAAAAAGTCAAAAAAATATAATTCTTTTTTAGAAAATTTTCTTTTATCATTTAGGACCTAGGAAAATTAAATTTGCATTCGTATGATTAAATTTTTAGGATTTCGATTTTTAAAGAACGAGATTAGAATCCCGTTCTCGTTTTTCGTGTTTTAGCCTTATTAGCTTTCGTTTTTAGGTTTCCTTTACTTGTTTTAGCATTATTATTGTAGAATTAGGAATCCAAACCAAAAATCTTTGAACCATTCAAACGCACGATTACGAACGTATTCGATTTTCAATTTACGCCTCGTTGGGAAGAACGACCCGGGAGATTTTATATTTTGCTTTGAATAAAAGTAATTTCTTTTAAAATCTTTTGGAATTCTTATCATTGATATTTTTAACTCTTATTATATTTATATATTTATTATATACAAAGGGTTTGAATTTATCGTTATCAATTTGGCGCCACTGTTGGGGAGGTGTGAACGATTATCATGAACGTTTGAAGATTAGTGCTTGATGACCCTTCCCTCGTGAAGTTCTCATTCCCATTTGTGAATATTTTCTTCTTCTTATTATAAATATATAAAAATACAAAAATATTTTTCGTTTTCTTTTATTGTATATATATATATATAAACAAGAAAAATCAAAAATATAAAAAAATTTGTCCTTAAATAAGATTAAAATGCATCATCAAATCAATACACTAAACTTTGAGTATTTCCGTATTATCATAATAAGTTCCCGAATCAAAGATTAAAACTTGCCTTTGTGTCACTTGTGAAGTACGGCTCACCTTTAAGAGATTAACAAATTATAAGAGGGGTTTAAGGAGGGTTGTTCTGGCGAACTACGACCCGAAAGAAGAAGGATTTTAATAGCTTCGCGCTTTCCCGCTCCTCGGCTCCTTTGTGCGTTTTTCTTTTAGAGAGCTACCGTGAAACAAGTTGATTATTGGTTTAAGTTATTCGATCTCGTTTTGTCCTCTAATAAAATATGTTGTTTAAAAAAAACTTGAAAAACCAAAAAATAATCTCCTTTAACCTCTTTGCCATTTAATTCTTCTTCTTATCCCTCTAAATTGTTTAATTCTTATGGCGTCATTCGACTATCGTTTAAATCCCCTTTGCACGATTAAAGAATGCTCGTCTTGTGGAGCTTTGTACAATACAGACTATTGTTGTTCTAATGTGGGTTCCGTTGACAAGTTTGTTCGTCATCCTAATCCGATTTCTTATGATGAAACCCCCGACTCACCTTCACAATCCCAAACATCTTCGTTCAATCAACGTCATTGTTTTCATTTTAAAGATCCGTTAGAAGAACATGAACATTGTAAACGATGTACTTGCATGAGGTGTGGAAGTGGTCTTAGCAAAGGACTTTGTTTGATTTGTGCTTCAAGATACGGAAATAATCCGAATCCGAATTCTTTAAATGATTCTCCAAATATTTCTGAAAACGTTTCACAAAGTCCTCCACATATCGACCACCATAATTGATCTTCGATGAGCCTTATTGTGAAAACTGCGGGGGTCTTCATGAGACTTTCCAGTGTTAACCGATAAACCAGAATTATTACGAAAAACCTAATAACGTGTTATGATTTAGTTTATTCACGGTTTTGACCAAATGAACACCGAGGTTTCCCGTCATTCATCAACCTCCTCAAGAGATGAGTATCCAAGATATGGAGGATCTGAAGCAGCAGTATTTAGATGAAATGAAAACTTTAATTAATGAAAAGGATTATCGTAATGGGAGGATTGATATTGAGATTAAGATAAATGAGCTTAAGGGAAATTTCAATGAAATGAGTATTGAAATTAATAAAAAGAAAAAGCTTCAAAGCCAACAAGGCAGGTAGCTTCGCGACATTTCATCTCTTTTTGCTACGACGATGACTGATGACGGAGGAATTTTACTTTTGTAAATCACACCCGAGAAGCACGTTGACTCTCTCATAATAGATGAGGGGGCATCTTGACACTATTTCAGAAATGGAATACGGCCGAATCCTTAGAAGTCTAGTGTTAGGAACCATGTCCCAATCCCAAGTGAGTCCGAGGACTTTTCCAATATCGAAAGTGAGTGTGATGTACCCGATTGTGATGATTCTCAAACGACAAATTTTTCAACGTTTTCAAATCCTCTCTTCGACGATTCTACCTCTAGTGATGACGAGTCAAGTCATGAGGAGGTTATTCACGAAATGAGTTTTAAAAATTATTTGAGCCCTCTTTTTGATCTTGACGAGGAGATCATTTCTAGTGAGTTTAATCCGATTCATAATGAAGACCTCGATTCTACTCCGAAAAATGATCGTTTTGATACCGAGTCTTATCTACTTGAATCATTACTCAATCACGATACTTTGATGGCTTCCTCTCCTAAGATTGATTCTCTCTTCGATGAGTTCGTCGGTGAACTCATAACAATTCCTCCAAGAATTATTAATAGAGAGAACGAGGAATATATTAGTCTTTTAGAGAGGTTGCTATACGATAATTCATCTCCCCGATCGCCGGACGATTTTCATGCTTTTCCAAATACGATCATCGAGTCTCTTCCCACATTTCCTATCCCCGTTGATGATAGTGACTCTCTTAGGGAAGAGATCGATATATTTCCCAGTCCGGATGACTCAATACCACCGGGTATTTAGAGTGATGATTACGACTCGGAAGGTGACGATAATTCTACCTCCCTTCCCGAGTTCGAATCATTTCATGTTGATTATCCCGATTCGGGATATTCAACCATTGATGTGGTGGAAGACATCCCCGCTGATGTGCCTAATATTTTGCCCACCTATCCCACCCTTCATATGGATTTTGACTTCATCCCTTCTTATAATGATCTCGGATCTGATCTTAATGTTTCTTCCCCTTTCGGAGATAGAAACAAGATTTACGATCTGGGGATATGCATTGAAGTCTAATCCACGAGATTTCTTGCTACTCTTTCCCCCGTGATTGATACTTTACTTCCATTTTCATCCAAAAATGAAGACAAAGTTTTCAATCACGATGTTCTTGCTTCAAAGGAGAAATATCCTCCTTCTTCATCACATCGGGGCTTTAAAGCTTCCAAGCTTTTTCATCATAAAAGCCTAATGTTGATTCATGGAGACAACACTCCTAATTTGGGTGTTCATCATCCCTATTTTTATCCCCCTTAACAAAGCTCAAGTATGGGGGATCGGGTCAAGTTTAGTGACCTTAAACAAGCGCTTCGTGGGTGGCAACCCATGCTTATCCCTTAGTTTTATTAATGAATAAGTGTGTTGTGAGGAGGCTCGCCTCTTCCATTATTCGTTTTGTGTTTTGTGGTCTATTATCCAGGATTTCCCGGATTTTGATGACTCTCGTGCTCGTGGTTTTGTCCTTCACTCACTCGAGTTTCACATCCTTAGCTTCATTTTGGGAATCCCAATATCCTAATCTTATCGACTAACGTTTATCTTTAGCATAATTCATAAACGGCTTTATATTTACGTAGAAACACTTCTTAAAACATTGAGGACAATGTTTAGTTCTAGTATGGGGGAATCTATCGATTTGATTGTGCCTGCAGCCGTTGTTTTCGCGTAATCCTGTTTTTACCACCAAAATTCCAAAAAAATGAAAAATTTTAAAAATTTTCAAAAATAAAATAAGTGTTTTATCACAATTTTAACTTTCCTGCTGGGTAGAATAAGAATAAATTTTGACTCGATCGAGTGTGTTGAGCTCTAGCTTGTTCCTTAACTTTTAGACTAAGCGTTCGCGGATGTTTGCGAAGAACGAAAAATGATAGAGTTAAGTATGAGTTAGGATTGCTTGAGATTGTGATGTCCTTCGTGCTCGCGGTTTTGTCCTTTTCGATCACTCGAGTTCAACATCCTAACTTCATTTGGGAATCCAATATCCTAATCTTATCGACTAATGTTTATCTTTAGCATAATTCATAAACGACTTTAGTATGACGTAGGTACCCCTTAAAACATTGAGGATAATGTTTCATTCTAGTATGGGGGATCTGCGATTTGAATTGATGCCTCCAGCGTTGTTTTCACGTTAACCCGTTTTTACCACCCTAAAATTTTAAAAAATTTTGTGATTTTTATGCAAAAATTTTAAATAATTACCAAAAATATAATATGTGTTTGTCAAATTTTTGAATTTCCTGATGGGTAGATTAAGAAATAAATTTTGACTTTCAGATCGAGCGTGCTTGAGCTCTAGCTTGTTCCTTAACTTTTAGACTAAGCATTCGCGGATCTTTTTATTAAAGATTTTAAATTTGCGAAGAACGAAAAATGATAGAGTTAATTATGAGTTGGATGCTAAACAAGGATTAGTTAGAAATCTTAAGAGCTCATAAGTGTCGTTTGGTGGCTTTTTCTGCCCCATAAGCTTCTAAACCGGACTAATATTCGTGTCTTTCGATATTAAACTTAATCAACATTTTTTGAATTATAGTCAATTATATTTTTTTGTCTTAGTTCAAATTTTATAATTAAATTTTCAAAAAGAAGCCTTCTCTATGTAGAGAAATAATATAAAAAATATTTAAAAAAGAATGATAAGTAATAAATTTTAAACTGTGTGGGACTGATAAAGTTTGCTGCATCTTGCCGGCTCACAACAGATGTCTGCAGCCTTCTAAGAAAGCTCATAGTAAGAATTATAATCGAGACTGACTGAAAGTTTGCTTCCATCTTGCCGGCTCACAACGAATGTATTTGCAGCCTTCTAAAATGGTCGAGGGTTACAATTGCATCAAATATTTTGTTTAATATTAAGTGGTGAATTATAAATGTAAGGTAAATCTATTTTTGTTAAATTTAAATACGTTTTGAACTTTTGACTATTTCTTTTTAAAGTTTTTAATAATAAGCTATGTTTATACGGGTGAAATACTAAGAGTTTTGAAACCCAAGTCCTCAAGTAGTCCGATACTAGTCTCTGTGGGGTCCATGTCAAAAGCTGGTAACTTAGCCGTTAGGGGGTTGGGATGTGCTGAGACGAAAGTCGTAATGGATGATTCGCCTTCAAACTCATTATTTCGGGTGGAACGTGAAGCATTAGAAATTTTGTTTACAAAACGTTGATCCATAGTTGAAATTCAAAATGGCACATTCACCAAATATATAATAATTGTCGGGAGTGAAAAGTTCACAAGTTACAAATATGAGTAGTGTTAGCATCTTAACTTATATTTAACGGTGATTTCGTTTTAAGCTTGGTTTGGAATAAGTGAAAAGTCGGGAACGATGAATTTATCCTTTTTAGGGCATTTTAGGATTGAAATGTTTCTTGTTCTATGATCCCTAAAAGTTATAAAATAATGAAAGTCAAACATGTTAGTTAGTTGAGAAAAAGGAAAAGGAAAAATACAAAAATATTAGTGGTAGTTAGTGTAAATATAAAAAATGGTCAAAATGGGGCTTTTCTAAACTTTTGATTCTTTAATTTCCCTTGATGAACACTTAGCTACTTTTCGAGGTAATTAGTCGAGGGGGATTGAGATTCTTGGTTTCCTAAGTGCTTACTTGTAGCATTGCGTGAGGACACGGCAATAGTTTAGTATGGGGGATTTTGGTATGTGCCTAAATACACATACCTTTGACCTTTAAAAACGGACTTAAATGACCAAAAACGTACCAAAAATACATTGTATGTGTATGTTTTCACTTATATTGTGCAGGAAACGGATATCAAAGAAAGGGACAAAAAATCAAGCCAAAACGGACAAAACCGAGCATGGAATGTAAAGAGCGTGAAAAGCCAAAGTTAAAAAGTCAAAGTCAAAAGTCAACAAAAAAGTCAACCCGTCAAAGTCAAAGTCAAAGCCGGAACCGAAGAAATACTTAATGGACCCACCCGTACCCATCTAATGGGCCGGGTCAGCCCATTAAGCATTTATGTACAAGACTTATAAGACTTAAGTCTTATTTAAGCCCAAAGTATAAGCTTAAAGCAAACCGGCCCAAACTGAGCCCAAAACAACCTTTAACAACTGTTAAGCCCAAAACCCTTTTACACTTAACTGCCGTTAGTCCAAAAGGACTATATTTGCAAACACACATATATACTTCAAGGGCTGAAGCTGGCAATCCCCAAACTTATATCACCACAAGGACTGTGGGTGTAATATAACTATACAAAATAAGGGGCTTAACTTGCCATTCTCCCAAACATTTACCCTGCTCACCCAAAACACATTTACCCTCCAAAACCCCCATTGACCCTGTTCACCCATCACTTTCACTTTAAAGTCGTCCACTGTTCCCACCAGCCAAAAACATCACTCTTCAATCCATCCCCACCTCACAAAACAACAGTCCACCTTGGCAATCCTATAAATTTTCATTGGCTATTGGGAAATTGACCAAGATCAATGGCTGTGATGATCCCCCTTGGTGACCAAGAAAGATTAAGGGCTATGATGAAGACTAAGACTTCTCTCACAAAGAAAACACAAGTGCTCAAGACTCTCAGAGAAGAAGCACAAGTGAAGACCCAAGAACTTAGAATTTCTAGTATAAATAGGGTTCTGGTAACTCATTTTTGCTTGTCTTGATTTTTATGAATTTTGACAAATTTTAATACTGTCTTTTAAATACTTGTCATTTAATTTACTTGTCATTTAAATTCAAGCATTGTAATTTTTTAAGTTAATGAAATTTTAAGTGTTTTCTTTAAACATTGCCATTTGCTTTAATTGTCATTTAAATACTGTTAATAAGCTCTTACATAAGCTTTTGAGTCATTCAAAGCTTATATAAAAACTTGTTTACTTTTTTGTCTTAAAAAATCAAGAAAATCACAAAAATAACTAAAATCTATCAAAGAACACTAGAGCATGGTAAATTGTGGATGGCCATGGTTTAGAGCTTCTTGGGAAGCATATAGGTTGGTTTTGGACTGATTTGGGGCTTTGAATCATACTCGAAAGCTTTGGACTTTTATGAGTTTCATTTTTCATTTTTAGCTTAATTACTGTTCATATGCTTATCTCTGCTTATTTGTGCTTATTTATGTTATTTTATGCTTACTTGTCCTTGTTTATTGCTTATATGTTATTTGTTTACGTTTACTTGAAACTGTCTTTATTTGCTCATAATCTGCTTAATCTTTGTTTGCTTATTTAAATGCTTATTTGTGGTTGGATTGTGCTTATTTCTGCTTAACATTCATTGCTTGTCATCTGTCCTTTAAGAATCTTGCTTAAAACTTTGAAAATCAAGCTTAAAATTTGATTTTGATACTTAAAGGGGTGTTTGGCATAAGGTGTCAAAGTGGGTCAAAACTTGTTAAAAAAGGTTTGGGTCACTTGGTTAACTTGTACAAGCCTTCTTAAGTTGTTTTTAATCTGTTTTCAAAAGTTTTTAAGTCTTAAGGCTTGTTTTCAAGTTTTGTCTAAATTGGTGTTTGAATCGGTGTTATCAAAACAGTTTCATAGTGCTTATTTGATTTAGCTTTTAAAAACAGATTTTAAGTGTTGTTCTTGTGTTTTTTTTAGTGTCATAATACAGTAGAGTAGTGTTGTTTAAGTTTACATTAGTTGTATAAGGTTTTGTCAAAACCTGTCATAGTTGGTTAAGTGTCCTTTATGTTTAAAAAACTGCTTTTTCAATTGCTTTTTATGGCTTATTCTGAATTTCAAACTCCTTTTGATTCTTGTTATAAGCTCTTTGAGGTCTAAATTTAATCTTATTGAATGTCTCAGGTCTATAAGGTTCTGTTTGCTTAGCTTATTTTAAGCTCAAAAATTGTCATTTTCCAAGTAAAAAATGTTAAGTCTTGCATAAATTTTGAAAAACAACTTTTTCATAAGCAAATTTCAGGGTTTATTTGATTTTCAAACTATTTTCTCTTGGCTGATTTTAGTAGCTTATTGTTCAAGCTTTTTAGGGGTATAAGTTGTTTAACCATAAAGATCCACTTGAGGGCTTAAACATAAGCCCAAAAGTGCCCCCTTGGCTGTTTTGATTGTCAATTTTAGCCTCTTTGCTTATTTGCTTATTTTGAAATTTCTGCTAATCCATTTTGCTTATTTATGGTTTGCTTTTGATTATTAGGTTAGATAGATTCAGTTAGTAGCTTATTTGCTAAGTTATAAGCTCTTTTGAGCGTATTTGCTCAAATGGCTTAGATTTTAAGTGTTAAAGTGCCTTTCAGAGTTCTACTTATTTTGTGGCTTATTTAGTTTAGGTTTTGCTTAGATATGCTTATTAGATACTTAGGATTATCTGTTTTAGCTTATTAGGTTTGAGTTTTGCTTTTTAAGCTTATTTGGTTTAAGCTAAAACCTAACAACTAGTTGTCAAATTAAAAAGCAAACCTGTCATTTTTCTTTGCTTAATTTCTAGCTTATTATTAAGTTATAAAAAAGTTTCCTTTTTTAAGTTGCTTATTTTTTAGTTATAAAACTTTTTCAAAAAAAATGTCTAAAAATAAAAACGTTTGGGAAAGGGGAAGCCAAGGGTGAGCAGGGCTCGAACCCCTGACCTCTACCCTCTCAACCAAATGTTTTAACACACACACCTAACACCACTATGCCCTGTGACAACCATGACTTGAGCAGGTTAGTCAAACTATTAGTGTTGACTTATGTATCTGTTATAATGTATGGGTTATGTGTTATTTGTATTTATACGTGTTTATATGTGTTTATGTGGGATATGTGAGATTTGGTAATCAATCCATTGAGCATGATCGTCTCATTGGGATTGGATTTGTGTTCGATTTTGTGGAGTTAATTTCGTTCACTTTTGGTGACAAGGAAATGATTTTGTGGTTTGATATGTGTGAAAACACATATCCGTTTTATATCAAAAAATGGCCCTAAAAAGACAAAATTGTGCTTTAAATGCTTGAATATTGCTTGTTTTGTCTTTGTGATTGTATAGGTACGGATATTGCAAAAATCTCAAGAAACGGTTAAAACCGGACAATCACGAACACGGGAAACGGAAGAGTACACATAGAGCCCGGAGAATGCTATCAAAAGTCAACAGTGGTTAACTCAAGTCAACCTTTAGTCAAACATGGTCAACACAAAAAGACAAAATCTAAATTACCAAATCAGTCCCTCATATTTACCAAATTACAAAAATAATCCCTAAACCCTAACGGTGTTAACTCTTATAATTATAAGAGTTAACACCCGTTAACTCCTTATAACAAATCCAAACAAAAAGCCCAAATACATCCCGTGGCCCAATCCCTTATAAGCCCGAATCAAAATAACACAAACGCACCCTTTTATAAAAAATCACGCGGGAAAAGAAGTTGTTACTGTTCACCGTCTTCTACAATTTACCTCGATCTCAAATCAAAGGGGTAATTCAAATTGGCTACGTGGCTACGCAATTCAAGTGATAAGGTACATGTTGGCAGAGTTTGACGTCACAAGAAGCTCCTATTGGTCAATTCCCAAAAGAGAATGACACGCGTGGATTGAAGAAAGCACACAAGGAATGGGGTTTTTACACTAAAACGCTCACAAAAGAAGTATAAAGGCCTCTGAAACACGGATGCCACGTTGGCAATCTGTGTGCCCCTAAATCTAATCCAACGGTTCAAGTTAAGCATCAAATGATTGAGGGAATAAAGGGACAGGATCTAAGAAAGGCTAGAAGACCTAGAAGCATCTTTGGCAGGCTATAAATAGCCCTCACTCACTCATACACGGGGATGATCTTTTTATCTAGTTTTTTAGCTTTTGAACTTTAGCTTATGTAATTTTCATAAAATAGCTTATGTAGTTTTAATTCAGTTTTTAAAAGTTTATTGTAATCTCAGTTTTAACCTATTGTAATCAGATTTCTAGTTAATGAAATCATAAGTGTTATTTTAAAAAACTATCATAAGTTTTTTACTCTCAATTGTTGTTGCTACTGTTACATAAGCTCACAATAAGCTCATTCTAGCTCATCCAAGTCTATAAGCTTGGATTTGAGTTTTAATAAGTACCTAATCTACTATAACCTTAAAATCAGCTGTAATACCTTTGCTTAATGGATTTTGGACTTTTGGAAGATGAGCTTAAAATGGAAGAGCTCATATGGACTTCTACTGGCTTATTTACAATAAGCCAGAGCTTGTAGATAGCTCAATTGAGTCTTTTATAGCCTTTGTTTAGCTAAGGCAGCTTGTAAGTCTCCTATTTCATATTTCTGTTTTAATCTTCTAGTTTAGCTTTTGCTTATTTTGCTTATTAACTAGCTTATTTGTGGTTTTTACCTGTTTTATTAAGCTTATTGATCATGTTTCATCATCTGTTTCTAGCTATAGTACTTTAGAACCTAATTTAGTTTAATTTGTCCTTAATATCTAAAAAAACAACAAAAAAATAGTTAGCATAATCATTAGCTTGTTGATTCTGGCTTATCTGCTTATTGTTATTTGCTTAATAAGGTTGTGTTAAGCTGCTTGTCACCTGGTATCTGAATTTTAATCATTAAATCAGCATTGCATAAGTTTAAATGGATTCTAAGAACTTTAAAGGGGTGTTTGGGACTAGCAGTACTAACATGAGTTAGTACTGCTTGAACCCTTTTGTTCCTTTGATTTGGTTTTGAATCATTCAAAGAGGTTTAAAAGTGCAAGTTAAGTTCTCATAAGTTTTCTAGTTTAGGCTTTAAATCTGTGAGTTTATCATCTGTCATTATAGCTTTTAGTGATTCAATAGAGTTTAGTTGTTATTATTACTTTAAATGTTCTTAGTTTAGCGTCAAAGTAGTGTAGAGTCAAGTTTAATAGGGCCTGCATTTTGATGTTTTGATTTTAAGTATCATTGGAGTCAACTGCATCAGATTGGGTTAACACTCAAACTGCCATTTTCTAGCTTGATTTTTAGTAGGATATAATAGGTTTAAGCTTTTGATTTTCAGCATTTAAGTAGCTTTTATCTCATATTTTATAAGTTTGCACTTAGTTTCTAAAATCTAGCTTATCTTGTTATCTGTTTTAGTTCTTAAAATCATCAAATTTTCTTTTCATTTAAAAATCCAAAACTCAGCAGCTACTGAGCTAACTGTCTGTTTTCATAGTGCTTTTTCTATAAGCTCTTGTTTTCAAAAATCCTTTCAAAAAGCATTTTTAATTAGCATTTAAGCCAAAGTTTCATTAAAATCAAGTCTCATGTCTTTAAGTCTTATTTAAGTGCTTTAAATTAAGCTCAAAGTAGCTATTAGGGGCTGTTTGGTTGAGTAGTTTTCCAAAAGTGCTTATTGAGATTTCTCAACTTATGGCTTATCTTTTTGGCTCATTTCTGTTATTGTTAGCCTGATAGGTTAGGCTTAGGATAAAAAAATTTAGCTTTAAATTCATTAGTGTAGCTTATTTTAGCTTTTAGAGTTCTTAAAATTTGATAAAATCCAAAAAAAAATATAGTTTAGTGATTCTGTTTACTCTTCATCTATTTTCTAGCTTATTTAGGGCTTTTCATAAAAAGTTTCTTTTATTAAAATTGCTTATTTTTAGGTGCTTAATTACTTTGCTTTTATAAGTTTTTCAAAAAAAAAGGGGAAAGTGGAAATCGGGGGTGAGCATAAATTGAACCCCCGACCTCAACACTTTCAAACCCTTTTATAACACACCACACCATACTCACTACCACTGCGACCTGAGGAAAGTAGTTTGATTGGACCTGAGTTGGTTCAAGAGACGACTGATAAAGTGATGTTGATAAAAGAGAAGCTCAAAGCAGTGAGAGATCATTAAAAGAGCTATGCTGATAATAGGCGCGAACCGTTAGAGTTTAAGGTAGGAGATCGGGTTATGCTAAAAGTGTCGCCTTGGAAAGGCGTGATTCGCTTTGGGAAAAAGGATAAGTTAGCGCCAAGGTATGTAGGGCCATTTGAGATTCTTGAAAGAATTGGTCCTGTAGCTTATCGGCTTAGATTGCCTGAGGAATTGAGTGGAGTACATGACACGTTTCATCTGTCAAACCTAAAGAAGTGTTTGGCGGATGCTAGTTTTCATGTGCCATTGGACGAGATTACGGTTGACAAAACTCTATGTTTTGTTGAGAAACCTGTAGAAATTATAGACCGTGAAGTTAAGAGTATAAAACGTAGTAGGATATCGCTTATGAAAGTTCGTTGGAATTCTAAGCGTGGACCTGAGTTTACTTGGGAACGCGAAGATTATATGAAGTCTAAGTATCCTCGTTTGTTCGTTGAGCGAGCTGATGAATCGACTAGTTAAATCTTGGGATGAGATTTCCTAATGGAGGGGATACTGTGATAACTATGATTTGAGCAGGTTAGTCAAACTATTAGTGTTGACTTAAGTATCTGTTGCAATGTATGGGTTATGTGTTATATGTGTTTATACGTGTTTATATGCGTTTGTGTGAGATATGTAAGATTGGATAATCAATCCATTGAGCGTGATCGTCTCATTGGGATTGGATTTGTGTTGGATTTTGTGAAGTTCATTTCGTTCACTTTTGGTGACAAGGAAATGATTTTTGTGATTTAAGCGTCCTAATGATTTATCGTGTAAGTAATATTACGTATACGTATTTATGTGTTAGTAATTTAGGATAAGAATAGGTTTTAGTAGTTAGGATATGAAAGAAATGGAATTTCTATTTTTGGAAAGTTAGGATTAATAAAAATGAAAAGTTAATTGTTTTTAAAAGTTTAGTAAATTGCGTTTAAGCAAAAAGGTGTGCGCAAATAAGCTTAGGTTTTTGTAGAAAATTAAGGTAATACAAATAATTAGGTAATTAATAAATAAAAAAAAAGAAAAGAAAAGAAAAGAAAGGGAGTTCGGCCGGTTTTAGGAAAAGAAAGGAAAAAAGGAATTTATAGGAATCAAATGCTAATTAGGAATTATCTAGAGTTAGTTTAGGGGCCTATAAATACAAAATAAAATCCCTAACCCCTTCTCCCTTGTGAGATCGGACGAACAAAAGAAGAAAAAGAGGAGAAAAAAATTAAGGTTTTGCTTTTGTGAAGAAAACAAGTTCTAAGGTCAGTTTTACTTAATCTTTGTTAATTAATATGGTGGATAATTAGGGTTTCATTAAATATGTAATTAATGATATAATAATCATGTTATAACGATTATGGTTTAATTAGAAGCTTATGGGTGTAATTGGTTAGGCTTAATTTGCGTTAGAATTTGATTTAGATTAGGGCAGAATTTAAGGCTGTGTTGTTCGGATGATATCTCAATGATAGTAATAGTTTTTGTCAAGTTTCCGGTGTCTATGACGTACCTCAGAGAGTCTAGTTTCCAGAACATCCGGCCTCGAAGGTTTTTAAGGTCGGAAAGTCATTCAAACGTTGGTTGCAAGAAAAGTTGTCAAAGTAGTAAATACGGGTCAGATTTAGGTCACATTACGAGGTGTAAAACCCCCACATAAAATTTGAATTAGGATTAGCCAGTCTACAGGAGTTTAGTTCTATGTGTCTATTAAAAATTCCCCAAAGGAGAGCTTCTGATTTGAAGTCTAAGTATGGTTTTAGGTCCAAACTTTTTAGTGTGCGATCAGATCTGAAACTGAGTAGTTAAAAGTTTAATTTTATTTGGGGCACTTAAGAAGGGAAATAAATTAGTGAAAAAATCATGGAGTTAGTAGACTCATGATACTTAACCTATGATTTTTGGTAAAATTTATAAAGCTCAGTAGATATGGTTAAGAAAATGCTAAACTGAGGTCAAAATTATGCATTTTCGGGTAAATTATAAGACTTTCAAATAATGTGTAAACGAATTGGTTAATGACGGGCATAGGGTCGGGGTGACCCATGAGGGTAATTAAATACCTTATACATCTATCATATGATTGTTACATATTCTTAAGCTTTTGGCTTAGTAGCGTGTAACACGTGTTTGTTTTGATTGATTAGATTTGTGCTAGTGTTTGTGGAAGCTGCAAAGCATCAGGTGAGTTTCATAGTCCCATTTTTACTATGTTTTCTTGGGATGGAAATGATGCAAAATATGTTTTAAAATATTTTAATTGCTGTGATTATATGGTTTGATTGACGCATGGACTTTTATGTATCTATTATATATTATGTGCTAAGTGTTATTTGATTTGGATCGTGGGTAACGTTCCTACCCATTATTGGTTTCGCCTACTTTGTGGGTAAGATCTTTGGAGGTGATCAACTCCTTGTGATATTGTGTGGATTCGGTACCAAGAGTCTGGAATTTGGAATATCATTCCTCTCCATGACTATTAGTGGAGCGGCGAGGTACGCCTACCTCATTGTTTTGTGGTTTGGATCGGGAGACACGTTCCGTCCTAATGTGATTGTTGTTGAATGCATGTTAGCGTGTATAATAGCCAGCTTAATTGACCTGCCATGCTTTGTTTTGTTTTTATAATCATAGTAATTTATTTTAAATCTGTATTGGTGTCGTAAAACCGATGACTCTCACTAACCATTGTGTTGACGTTTAAGCATCATTTTCAGGTGAGCGTTATGAAGGTTCTAAAGTTAATAAAAGTGGCTAGAGAGACTATTAGGCTGCATTGGAAGATCCCATTTGATTTTGTTTCGTACTTTGTTTGCATGAATTCTTGAATGTTTTATTAGGTTTGTGAGACATTGTCTTTGTATTGATGAGACCCCCTTTCATTAATACAAGATGCCGTTCTTTTGTTTTCGGTATTGTCATGACACATTGTGTTTTTTATTTCTAGTTATGCATATAGTGGTTCTCTATTGTTGACACCATTGTGTTGTGATGATATCCATGATGTTACGCCTCGTGTTTCCGCCTTGGCGGGGTGTGACACAAACGATATCATGTCCATCATCGTCAAAACGTTCCTTTTTTTCATACGCTACACGCGTAAATAAATTTTTTTAACATTAGATAAAAATAAAATATAGTTGTTTCAAAAGAGAGAAAAGAAGATAGCACCATCTCCCATTCTCATTATTTAAGAGGGAATTTATTTATACATATATTATTTTATTTTATTTATTTTATTTTTTGTAAAGAAAATTTATTTGACACCATAGGGTCAGTTTATGAAATTTAAAAACACTTTTTTCCATTGTTCATACAAACAGTTTATACAACAAAAATCAGTATGATTCGCGCAACGACATTTGTTCAACACACAAATTCGTTATTGCAATTCACAGTTTTAAAATTACCAATTCACAAAGCATCATTAAATACAGTTTGGTCAACGGTCACAAGCCTTATAACTTATATGGATTTGTAGATCTCATGGAAAATGAGCAAGTGTATGCTAAGACTGGGTTTGCACCCCATAGGATACCTCAGTCTGAGGGAAACCACAATGGATGGCTGAGTGAGGAAGAAGAAGCCGACTCAGATAGTGAATCTACTGCAAGTAATTGTCCCCACACCGTTTGAAATGGAAGATCAATGAAGGAGTGAAGCTTGAGCCGTTGTTTAGTATCGTCTTTTGTTTGTGTCATGTTCGTCCTCGTCATTCGTTTTGTTTTAGTAGGCGTTTGAAGCCATTGTTCGAGATGTTATTTTGGTGTCGAATATTATTCAAGTATTTTAATAATAAGGCTTAAGCATTAAGGATTATTCCTTCTATTGTGTGATATTGTGTGATGATCATATGTGCAATGTGTTAGATTATGTGCATGAAGTGTTTTCATAGGAGTGAGTACATGCGTGGAAGGGGGCATCTATAATTATGGTGGCCAACATAATTATACATGCGCCACAACACAAGTGGACTTGCAAGTATGATTGCATGGATTGAGTTAAGGTGATTGTTGGTGTTATGATTGTACGTATACGTATGGGATAGAAGTCTGTAGGGTGTCGTCTAACGTAGATGTATTCTTCGAATTCAGAAAATGCCTCCACGTCGTGCTACTGGTGAGGATGAAAACCCTCCTGACATTGCGACTCTTCTTGCGCAGCAACTGCAAAACCTCTTACCTGAAATAGTTAATCAAGTGACTGCTAATGTCAATGCTAATGCGAACAATGGTAATGGTAATGGTGCCAATGGTGGCAATGGTGGAAATGGTAACAATGGGTGTACCTACAAGTCTTTTATGTCTTGTAACCCAAAGGAGTATGATGGGAAGGGTGGTGCAGTTGTACTTACGCGTTGGATAGAGAGGATGGAAACTGTAATTGATAATAGTGGTTGTGCTGAGAACCAAAAGGTAAGGTATGTCGCTAGTTCATTGGTGAACAAAGCTTTGACTTGGTGGAATACTCAAGTCCAAGCAAGAGGTAGAGAAGCGGCAAATGCTATGTCTTGGAATGATTTCAAGGCATTACTAGTGGAAGAGTTTTTCCGAGTAATGAGATGAACGACTGGAAAATGTGTTCTGGAATCACCAAGATGTTGGAGCTAATTCATGCTGGGTACTCGATTCGATTTCATGAGTTAGCCCAATTGGTTCCCCATCTTGGATACATGAGTCTGCAAGATTAAGAGGTATATTGTGGTTGGCGCCTAAGAGTCGAGGAATGCTCAGGCATCAACCCAGCTATATTCAAAGATGCAATACTGAAGGCTGGAATATTGACTGATGAAGTGTTAGAATGGAACACTAACTATGGCTTGAGAAGAGCAAAGAGTGTGGATGAACTGTAAGGGTTGGTGGATCTGGAAGGGATGTTAAGAAGGCAAAAGGAGGTACTAACTTTGTGGCGGCGGCTCCATCAAGAGAGGGGTATGCTGGTTCGCAACCCTGGTGTGCTAAATGCCGTACACATCATCATGAGAAGGCTAATTATAGGGTATGTTTCAATTGCCAGAGGCCCGACCATTTTGCGAGAGATTGTCGTTCACCTGCGATACCGGCAGCACCTGTGAATGCCGTTGATGCAAGGCCTAACCAAAGAGCATGTTACAAGTGTGGTGACCCTAATCACCTCAGAAATGTTTGTCCCAAGTTCAACCAAGAATCTGGACAATCTGGGAATCAGCTAGCTTTGGGATGGCGTCATAATGAGCATGGTGGTGGGAATCAAGTTAGAGGAAGAGCGTACAATGCAATCATGAATGCGACAGAGGCTGCCAAGGATTCAAGCATTGTCACGGGTACTTTTTCTCTAAACGATCATTTTGCTAGTATAGCAAATCCTGGTTATGTGATAGAGATAGCTGATGGTAAGAAAGTGAAAGTTGATAGGATTATCCGTGGTTGTAAACTAGAACTATGATCTTCCCTATTCACTATAGATTTGATACCTTTAGGGTACAGTAGTTTTGATGTGATAGTAGGAATGGACTGGTTGTCCTACAATAAGGCTGTGATAGTATGTCACGAGAAAGTAGTAGAAATTCCCTTAGTGGATGGCGAGATACTGAGAGTTCATGGAGAACGTGTGAAAGAATCAACTAAGGCATTGAAGAATGCAAAAGTGGATGAACCTAAGATTAGTGATATTTCTGTGGTCCGAGAGTTTGTCAAGGTATTCCCGGATGACTTGAAAGGATTACCACCGCAACGACAAGTTGAGTTTCGTATCGAATTAATTCCTGGAGCGACGCTTGTTGCGAAGTCTCCCCATCGTTTAGCGCCCTCGGAGATGCAAGAATTCTCTAAACAGCTGAAGGAGCTGCAAGACAAGGGTTTCATACGACCTAGTCATTCTCCATGGGGAGCATTTATGCTATTCGTGAAGAAGAAGGATGGATCTATGCGTATGTGTATCAACTATCGTAAATTGAACAAGCTAACCGTGAATAATCGTTACCCTCTTTCGAGGATTGACGACTTATTCGATCAATTGTAAGGTGCGCATTATTTTTCTAAGATAGATCTTTAATCTGGTTATCACTAGCTTAGAGTGCATGAAGATGATATTCCGAAGACGGCGTTCCGAACAAGGTATGGGCATTTTGAGTTTACCGTTATGCCTTTCGGATTGACCAATGCGTCGGCTATTTTTATAGATTTGATGAACCGAGTTTGTAAACCATATTTGGATAAGTTTGTTATCGTATTCATCGATGACATCTTGATGTATTCAAAGATAAAGGAGGATCACAAGGTTCATCTAAGATTAATGTTGGAGTTGTTGACAAAGGAGTAGTTGTACGCAAAATTCTTTAAGTGTGAATTTTGGCTATAGGAGGTGTATTTTCTTAGTCATGTGGTGAATCAAAGTGGTATTCATGTTGACCCGAGTAAGATCGAAGCAGTGAAGAACTAGAAGGCCCCTACTACACCATCTGAAGTTAGATCGTTTCTAGGGCTGGCTAGTTATTATCTACATTTTATCGCGAATTTCTCTAAGATTACCAAACCTCTCACCTCGTTAACTCAGAAAAATCAAAAGTATGAGTGAGGCGAAGAGCAAGAAGCGGCATTTCAGACCTTGAAGAATAATTTATGCGATGCGCCAGTTTGTCTCTACCCGATGGAGTAGAAGATTTCATAGTTTACTGTGATGCGTCTAATCAAGGATTGGGATGTGTGTTGATGCAAAGAGACAAGGTAATTGCCTATGCATCTAGACAATTGAAGATTCATGAGAAGGAAATTAAACTTATACATATTGGAGTTAGGTTACGGGGTTGTGGTTGCGCTTATGACCTGGAGAATTATCTTTAATGGCACAAAGATGTGTTATTATACACGGATATAGAGTCTTCAGCACATATTTGATCAGAAGGATTTGAATATGCGTAAAGGAGTTGGATTGAACTGTTAGTGGAATATGCGTGTGAGATTCCACTTTTTATTTTGTTTTTTCACATCCTGGTTAAGGCGAATGTTGAGTGGCGATTTCCTTATGTAGGAAGGACAGTGTGAAGCCTAGACGGTGTTTCGCGCTATGGCAATGACAATTCAATCTGGAATGAAGGTGTTGATTTTGGTGGCTCAAAAGGAAGCGTTTAAGCAAGAGAATTTGCCTAGCGAGCGATTAAATGGGTTGGAACAACAAATGGAAAAGAGAGATGATAGAAGTCTATACTTTTTGGATCATATATGGGTTCCTTTGGTAGGTGATGTAAGGATTACAATCATGGATGAAGCCCATAATTCTAAGTATTCTGTACATCCTGGAGCAGATAAGATGTATTGTGATCTACGAGATATGTATTGGTGGCCAGGAATGAAGAGAGACATTGCTACATATGTTAGTAAGTGTTTAACGTGTTCCAAAGTAAAGGCAGAGCACCAAAGGCCTTCAGGCTTATTACAACAACCTGAAATACCAGAATGGAAGTGGGATAAGACCACTATGGATTTTATCACTAAGATGCCTAGGTCAAAGAATGGGCATGATACGATTTGGGTCATAATCGATAGACTGACTAAGTCGGCTCATTTTCTGGCTATAAGAGAAGACTATAGTACAGAAAGATTAGCAAGGATCTACATCAATGAAATAGTCGCTCGACATGGAGTCCCTGTGTTGATTATTTCAGATAGAAATGGACGGTTTACTTTGCGATACTGGCAGACTGTACAAAAGGCTTTAGGGATGAGGTTGGATATGAGTATGACTTATTCATCCCAATCGGTTTTGGTCAAAGTTGAGGTACGATTCAGACTCTAGAGGATATGCTTAGAGAATGTGTAATTGATTTTGGTGGTAGCTAGGATGTTCATCTACCGTTATATGAATTTTCCTACAATAATAGCTATCATTCAAGCATAAGATGTGCTCCGTTTGAAGCATTGTATGGAAGGAAGTGTAGGTCGCTTGTTTTATGGGCTGAGATTGGTGAAAGTAGTTTGATTGGACCTGAGTTGGTTCAAGAGACGACTGATAAAGTGGTATTGATAAAAGAGAAGCTCAAAGCGACAGAAGATCGTTCAAAAAGAGGCTATGATTGATAATAGACGCAAACTGTTAGAGTTTGAAGTAGGAGATCGGGTTATGTTAAAAGTGTCGCCTTGGAAAGGTGTAATTTGCTTTGGGAAAAAGGATAAGTTGGCACCAAGGTATGTCGGGCCATTTGAGATTCTTGAAAGAGTCGGTCCTGTAGCTTATCGATTGAGATTACTCGAGGAATTGAGTGGAGTACATGACATGTTTCATGTGTCAACCCTAAAGAAGTGTTTGGCGGATGCTAGTTTTCATGTGCCATTGGACGAGATTAAGGTTGACAAAACTCTTCGTTTTGTTGAAGAACCTATAGAAATTATGGACCGTGAAAATAAGAGTTTAAAACTCGTAGTAGAACTATCTTGTGAATAGTTCGTTGGATTTCTAAGCTGTGGACCTGGAGTTTACTTGTGAAATGTGAAGATTATATGACAGGTCTAAGTACCCTCAGTTGTTCGTTGAGCGAACTGATGAATCGGCTAGTTAATCTCTCGAACGAAAAAGATTTATAAAGTAGGAGTTACTGATGACATCCATGATTGAGCAGGTTTGTCCAATCTATTAGTGTTGACTTTATGGATCTGTTATGCATGTCTGGGATATGTGTTATATGTGTTTTATTTCGTCGTCTTATGTGTTTTTGTGGGTTATGTGAGATTTGATAATCAATCCATTGAGCGTGATCGTCTCATTGGGATTGGATTTGTGTTGGATTTTGTGGAGTTCATTTCGTTCACTTTTAGTGACAAGGAAATAATTTTGGTGATTGAAGCGGTTTCGCGTTAATTGTGTAAGTAATTATACGTATATGTATTTATGTGTTAGTAATATTAGGATGAGATTAAGTTTTAGTGGTAAAGATATGAAAGAAATGAAATTTATATTTTTTTGGAATGTTAGGTTTAATAAAAATGAAAAAGTTAATTATTTTTAAAAGTCTAGTAAATTGCGTTTACGCAAAAAGGTATGCGCAAATAAGCTTAGGTTTTTATAAAAACTTAAGGTAATGTTAATAATTAAGTAATTAATTAATAAATAAATAAAAATAAAAAGGAAAATATGCCATTCGGCCGGATAATGGAAAGAAAAGAAAAAAAAGGAGTTTTAAAAGGAAACAAACTCTAATTAGATCTTATCTATAATTAATTGGGGGCCTATAAATCCCCTCTTGTAGAACCGGTTGAACAAGAGAGAAAAGAGGAGGAAAAATTAGGGTTTTTTGCTTTTGTAAAGAAATCAAGCTCTAAGGTAAGTTTTAATTAATCCTTGTTAGTTATTAATATTTAATCATGTAATAATTAATATGGTAGATAATTAGGGTTCATTAAGATCAGAAATTAATGATATAATATTCATGTTATAATGATTAGGGTTTAATTAGAAGCTTATGGATGTAATTGGTTAAACTTAATTCACGTTAGAATTTGATTTGGATTGGGGCAGAATTAGGGGTGTGTTGTTCGGCTATTATCTCAATGATGGTAATAGCTTTTGTCAGGTTTCCAGTGTCTATAACGTACCTCAGAGAGTCTAGTTTTTAGAACATCCAGCCTCAAAGGTTTTTGAGGTCGGGAAGTCATTCAAATGTTGGTTGTAAGAAAAGGTGTCAAAGCAGTAAATACGGGTCAGATTTAGGTCAGATTACGAGGTATAAAACCCCCATTTAAAATTTGAATTTAGCTTAGACCTTCTACAGGAGTTTAGTTCTATGTGTCTATTAGAAATCCTCCAAATGAGATATTCTGATTTGGATTCTAAGTATGATTTTTAAGTCACAACTTTTTAGTGTGCAATCAGATCCGAATTAGGACTGTTTTGAAGTTTGATTTTCTTAGGAGTACTTGTGCATGTAAATGGCTCTTGAGAATCATGAAGTAGTTAATATACTCATAAACGAACATAGGTGATTTTTGGTATGAATTATGGTGGTCAGTAAGTAGAGGTTTTGAGTACGTTAAATCACGTTAAAATTCTGCAGTTTTGACCAAATTGTGACTAACTAGTAAAACTTATTAATGAAGTGGTTTAAGTTGGGTATGGTGTCGGGGTGACCCATGGGGTTAATAAAACACCTTATACATCCATCATATGATTGTTACATGTGCATTAAGCATTTGGCTTAGTAGCGTGTGACACGAGTTATTTTGTTGTATAGATTGTGCTAGTTGTTTGTGAAGCTTATTGTTGGAATCTTTTTGAAAGCTAAGCAAAGGTGAGTTTCATAGCCCATTTTTCTCATGTTATTTTAGGGTGGGAATGATGCTTGTCTTGTTGTCGTGTTAAAATGTTTTTAAGCTTGTTGTAGTTATGTGTATTGGATCGTGGGCACGTTCCGTCCCGTTATGTTATGATATGATATGTTTGGTATTGTGGATCCCAATATGCAAAACGAGGTGTGACGGTTGTAAGACTGTCTGAGCTAATATGAGGCCATTAGCGCACATATGTAGCTGATATGATTGTGGATCGTGGGCACGTTCCGTCCCGTTGTTGTTAATTGTTATCATGTATTGTTTTGGTAATTGCAGCAGCTAATTGAAAGTTTATTTTGGATATTGTTGTGTGTCGTAAACCTATGATTCTCGCTCAACTTTATGTTGACGTTTTAAGCATCATTTTTCAGGTGAGCTTAATGGTGCTAAGATAGAGCGAAGTGGCTAGAAGAGACCGTAGGATGCTTGGAGTTTATTTATGCTTTCTGTTTGATGAAATGCGTTTGCATGAATTGTTTAGATTATGTTTTGCATGTCATTTATTGACGAGACCTCTTTCTCATTAATAAAGACACCGTTAGGTTTTGGGTATTGTTATGACACTTTGTGTCTTTGCTTTACTTTAGTTTTCATTTTAGTATTCTCTATATAGACACCATATGTTGTGATGATATCCATTCTTGTTTACGCCTCGCGTTTCCGCCTTGGCGGGGTGTGACAGCATGGTCTATCATTTTGAACACTTTCTTTACTTTGTTCTACATAAACTTCAAGAGAAATACAATGTTTTTCTAGTCTTGAAAATCTTTTTGAAAGTTCATTATAAACCTATTTTTGAACCATATTTTTCTTTTTCAAAAGCTCAGCCTCAAGTTCCAAACACTTATTGTAATCATCAATAAAACTCTTTTCCGTATCAACATATTTAACAAGATCATCATAAGAATGCATAGCCATACACATAATATCTTGAGAAATGATTTGCTCTAAAAGACGATCATTTTCAATTAAGAGCAATATCAAAATACTTTCTATCCACAGAACATTGGTCAAACTCGGTTTTCATTTGTTGAAAAATTACTTTCATTTCATAAACCTCTTTATAAAGACTTAGTTTAAAATTTTCAAAAGATTCTCTTAGAGATTTGACAAATGGAATGAAGTCTTTTTCGAAAGCTCCTCTAATATGTTCAAACCCTCAAGTAACTTCATTTTTCCTAGTTACTTTGGTTTTAACTTTTATCACTTTTTTAAAATTGTCACGATGACTTTTTGCCTTAATTTTTTTTGTGTGACCATACTAATGGATGGAAGTTGGTGAGAAGATCCCTTTAAACTAGTTCTGGTTGAACCGACGGTTTTTTAGACACGGTTTTAGAAATAGGTAACCAGAAGGCTTATTCTGCAGAAAGATGTTTTTGTGGGACCAAACGCTCATACAATTTATTCAGTGATGTATAATCAATTAGAGTGATATTCACTTTTTTCTTTTTCACAATCGGATCATTTTGTTTTTCTTGCATTTTTATTCTACTTTCTTCAGCCAACCTTAAAGTCTCTTCAATATCAATCACAAAAATTGCATCATGTTTTTTAGCTAAGGCACTACCACTATACAGCACAAGTTGTATTCGTTGAGCTTTACAGAGATACAAAGGATTTTGATACCCAAGAGATTTTTTGTGAGTGTTATCATAAAATACTTGAGGTTTCGTTAACATATCCATCGTTTGAACAGTTTGACCTGTTTTGTAGACAATGTTGTCAAGAGCTTTCTCTTTCTTTTCTAAATCCACGATTTCTTCAATGTATTTATCTTGTTTTTCAAACAACTCTTTTTCCAAAACGTCCATTTGAGTTTTCAAAGACTTGTTACATTCAATATTTTCAGAAATTTGCAACTTTAATGTTTAAATCTCTTTTTGAAAAGCGTTAAACTTTGCATTTCGATCAATAATTATACCTCGCATTTGAGAATCAATATGTTTTTCTCTGTCTGTTAATTCAAATTTTTGTCTTTGTTCAAACTTTGTGACCATTTCTTTATATCGTTTCAAGCTCAATGGTCAATGATTAATTCATAATCTTATTCTCCTGATTAACCGCATTGCATTTTGCTACTTGGTTAGACATTTCATCAATTACAAACATTATCATAGCATTTTGTTGTTCAGAAGAAGTAGTACATTGAACAACTTCACTTTCATTTTCTTTTATATATTGATCATAAAAAATAACATTGTTGTCACTTGTAATGTCAATATTTGAATCGTTAACAAAATTGGGTTGTTCAGAATATTGCATCTTTTGAACACTTTGATCAGTCATATTATTATCTTGATAAGTGTCTTAATTTGGTACCTCAGAGAGAACATTCAAATCATAAGAGGTGAGATTTGACATGAAGACTGCACTTGTTGTAGGTGCTTCATCACACTCTGAATCAAATGCATGAATATCATCTGTCTGGAAGATAGCAATGGTTGTCAATGCTTGAACATCTAGGGCTGAATCAACCCTTTCACCTATATCTGCCAAAAATACAAGTTCAACTGCATCTAAAATAACCCTCGCTTCCCGAGCTTGTGCTAGCAGCATCTTTTCCTTAAACTATTCTGAATTCTGTGCCCTCTTTGGTTGTGTACACTGCTTTGCAACATGACCTTCACCTTTGTAGTTGTAACATCGAATGACCTTTGATTGGTTTGCAGTAACATTTCCTGTGTTCTTGATAACCCATGTTCCAATAGCTTTACCCTTTGTGAAATTCCCCGTATAACTCTAAGTTTGTCATCCTTTCACATTGTGCACGGTTACCCGACCATATTGAATAGTGGCTTCGTTCCTTAGATTAGATGAAGTCCTGAGTTGATTGTTAATCTATGGGTATCTTGAAGTAAGGGCTGTGCTTATGAATGCCATTGCTTTGTTGACACTTTTAGGTACAACAAGACCAAAATCAAGTTGTAAAAAAAACTGCAGGTGATTGTTGGTGAACAACTAGTGCTTAATATGATTGTTAATGAAAAACTTGTGCTTCATATGGTTGATGATGAAAAACTAATGCTTCATAAGTTTTTTGCTATGGAGGAGGTGAATAGAATTGTTGTTGTTGAGGAAATGATGAAAACTGTTAATTATACTGTGGTTAGTTGTACTGTTGAGTGTTGCAAAATGGAGTTGAAGTATGTGTGTTAGCAACTAAAGCAAGAGGGTCTGGAAATCTTTTCCTTATCATTCGAACTTCATTAGCATTGACCTCATGTTGCCTTAGATATGCATATAGCTGATCAAAGCTCGCATGGTGCATATCCTTTGTTAATTTGACATATGTAACCAACTTACTCCATTCTGGCTAAAGATTATTCACAAACTTTGTATTAACTTAAAGTTTTTGCATTGTCATCCCAATAGTGTTCATCTCATTAATCAGCTTTGCAAATCTTAAGTAATACGAGTGAATGGTTTCTCCCTTCTCAAATGTGAATCTATCAAACTCATTATACAGCTTTAATTCCCTTTCTTGTAGTAAGAGTTTCGAACCTTCTATAAGCAATTTAACTCTGTCCCATATCTCCTTAGCAATTGTGTGATGATTCACAAGAGTGTAAACATCTGGTGGTAAACCCTGAAGAATGATGTTAGTTGCGCTTATGTCACAGACTTCATGTATCTTCTCTTCAGGTATGAGATCAGTCAAATTTTGCTCTCTTGTTGAAGCAGGTGTGTTTGGAGTTGGTGGGACTTTAACCGTTCCAAACTGAAATGGGCCATTTTTGACTGACTCAAGAAGTTGTATACCATGTTCTTTACCTCGTATGTAGAGTAGCATACGACTCTGCCATGAATCATACTGACTCCTCTCGAGCATAGGAGGATGGTTCTCAACTCCTGCAGCAATAACATTCTCAGCCATAGTAGACATAATGATTTGATTGATGTGTGAGATGATATTAGAAGATCGGTTCAATGATTAGTGAGTATTGTGTTGTTGTGTTATTGTGTTATTGTTATAAATGATTTTGAGTTATTTTATAGTAATGAAAGTCCTTAAACCATGAACAAAAAATCCTTAAACCACCTAAAATAAGCTAAACCGCCTGACTGTTGCTTAAATCGCGGGTTTTTGGTAACCGTAGGTTTTCTAGCTTAAACTGTGGGTTTTGTCTAAAATCGCGGAATATAGTCTTAAACCGCGGGATGTAGGCTTAAACTGCGGGCAGTGAGCTTAAACCTCAGGATTTTCTTAAATCGATGGATTTCCCTGTAAACTGTGGGATAAAAGTTAAACCGCGAGATGTTAAACCGCGGGATGTTAAACCTGTAAACCGGGAATTTTAAACTTAAACCGTATAATTACACTTGTAAATCGCGGGATCTTAAACCGCGGGCACTTACTCGTAAACTGCAGACACTAGCCTATAAACCGCCGGTATGAAGGTCTTAAACCGCGGGTTCGAAGATCTTAAACCCGCGGGTTCGAAGATCTTAAACCCGCGGGTTTGAAGATCTTAAACCGCAGGTTTAAACAACACGTACAAAAACTCAAAAAACACTTAAATTTTTTTTAACGTTTTATCTTGATTCTTTTTGGACAACTAAGTATTATTAAGCTATATCTATCATAAAAATCTAAACTTTAGTGTTTTTAACAACAAGAAATCGAAGATTAAGATTTTCGTGTGTATGAGCCAAAAAATACCAAAAATTCAAAAATTTTCAAGATAAAACACGCACAAAACACAATAAATCATCCCATGGTGACTGATACCAATTGTAGTATTGATATCTGTCACACACCAAGATGGATTCTATGTATTTCTAAAGAGAGAAACTTGCTGGAAGGTTTCTAGAGATAGAAAGTAAATTAGTGTGTGTATTATGAATGAAACCAACACCCTCTCCATGCTTGGAGAGGGATTATATGTCTTATAAGGGCGTGGGCTTCCATGGGCTTACCATGGGCCGACCTGATTACTAAACAATATGTTACTTACTTAAACTACAAACTAAGAACCTAAATACTAGAAGTGACCGATACTTTTCTAGGTTTCTAACATATAACATACACAAGTTTCTATGCTGGTACTATGCCATACTTAAATTAACAAGTAACCAGTACATGGATAAAAGGTAAATTCTCCAACATCAGTAGCCAAGGACAAGTACCTTGATTACACAAAAGTTGATTACATACAAACAGACAAGTAGCTTGATTATACAAAACTTCATTACAGTCACTTGAACTTCTACATTAGCTTGAATAATTAAAAGCTATACATTACTTGGAAAGGTCATATTACCATATATAATAAAGATATGGCTTCATACAAAAGTACCTATTACCAAGTAGCCTTACTCAAAAAGGGGCTTTAAGAAATATATATTACTTATGTGGATTTTTTTGCAACCAATTGTACTATCTTGATCTTTTTTCCTTGATCACACCTGAAAATAAGTTCAGCACTTACCAATAACATCAGTCACTTTAAAAGCTTCCTCAAAGGTGATCCCCAGTAAAGCGTCAATTTCTTTCTGAACTCTCTTCATCAAATCAATCTCGCACTAAAGTTTTCTTTCTTGATCATTAGCCGTTTTACTTAAGTTTATGTTCATCTCATTCCCAATGGCATTGATGAAGTTATTCAATGTATTAGACGAGCTGGAATAGATATGAATTAACTTATTTGTCTTGCATCTTTTGCGTTTGGTACCTTTACCCCCCACAATTTTTGGAGACAGATTAACACCCATATCTACGTCTATGTCTTCGAAATTAGTTGGCGTAGTCTTCTCCATTTCACAGACAACTTCTTCTTCGCCAAGATCAGCAGCTCAAGACCCCGTAGCTCGGTCTTTACCAAAGATGGTTGAAAGCTTGTGATAATAAATGAACGGTTTATCTCTCAAACCAGTAGCTTTTGGGTGAGTCCGTAAAGGATATTAGAAGACGATTTAGTTATTCTTATTAATAATATACGTTGCAAACATGATAAGTAACAAAATTCATTCTAAAATACCTTGGCATAGGCATCCCATACATCGTTTGGAGCAGTAACAACACATTTATCAGGATCCCAACCGAATCCACTTGTGCTTGAGCCAAGTACCATGTCGTACATAACACCAAAGTTTCCTTTCAATGTCTTCAATCTAGATTTAATATGGGGATTAGCCTGTAACCTCAAATTAGGAAGACTTACATCCATCAAATCCTGAATCGCTTATGGGTAGCCTGGTTTAAATCTGTTATTAGTAGCATACTTACCAGATGCATGTCATTCCATTATTGCCTCCATTAACTTTTTATCTTCTTGTGGTGTCTATGTTCTTTTATGTCTTACAGGATGTTTAGGTTGCTTAGCTGTTGTTGTTGAGTCTGTCATGCCTACACACAAATGTATCCATCATTTTTATCCTTGTCTTTCAAACAAATGACAAAAAGAAAGAGTTATGTAGTTTTTGTAATTGAAGTGTGTACTAGATTAATTTGCAAAAATCATACTGATATTGCTCTTGCTTACATATGTTTACTACTAACCAAGCTTACTGATGTGCATTACAAAAGAAGATAAAAAGCTCCACTAATGGATCCTAGGCCAAGACCTTATAAACAATTAGAATACTAAAAATAAACATAAGAAAATGAATGAAAGACTCCATAATTTGTGCTGCTGTAGTTGCACATATTTTCTAACTTTACTAATAACACTACACCATGGACCATGATTTTACCCTTGTTTATATTACATAAAAATGAAAGAACATTAACAAACTCACAAGTTTCTTTTCATACACATATTTTACATAATTTTAGATAAAATTTATACATCACCAAACTAGCCTAGAAGAGTATTCAGAACATAATTTTAAGGATGAACAAATTTAACAAACAATTAAATCAAATCACTATTAAATAATGACAAAGACAACCATATATAAAAATCAAAGTTAGTGTAGACATACGAGAGGAAAAAAAGATTCAAAGATCAAAAGAGATGTGTAGAAAAGTGGATGATAAATACTTACTTTCATCACCAGATAGAGTTTAATCAACTTGTAGGAGGTTTGAGAGTGGCTGGAAAAAGGGTGAGTAGAGGTTGAAAAGAGGATTTCCAAGATCCCCAAAGAGGATAGGGTTTCAATTTTTGGGTAGAGTGTGTGTTTTGCACGTGATAAACAATGTATATTTGCCTTTTTGTTTCTACCTACTTTCATAAGTAAAAAAAACACGGAGAATTCACGTGGTAGGAGTTCATGTCAAACAATTATTGTAGGAACCCGGAATCACTTTCACCTCACCATTACGAACAAGAAAATAAGATAAGAGAAAATGAAGAATAGTAGAGAGAGGTTAGAGAGAGAAACTAGAGAGAAGAAAAAGATGGTTGATTTCACTTAAAGAGTGTATGTAACAAATAAGAACCAACACCCTCTCCACACTTGGAGAAGGGTATTTATACTTCTAATGAGGTCGGTTTATGTGAGGCTTAATAGGCCGTGAGTTTGACTTGGGTCGGGCTCGGGATAACTTTGGGCTTTAGCCTAATACACATGCACAATCAGCTTACAATAATGAGCTCGATTCTCGTTTTTAGCCTATTACAACATTTAATAAATAAAGACCGTGCTTCCATGATTTATAGCTGAGCTTTCTTGTTTGATTTAATATTTTGAGGCTAACAATCTCCCCTGAAGCGAGGTTTCCTTAAGGAGGTATCCTATAGATTCTAAGCTTCCATGTTCATAGACATATTTGAGGCTAACAATCTCCCCTAATGTGTGGTCTTTGGATTCCTGAGGTAAGATCTTGAATCTTGCTTCCTTGGACTTGTTGAGATTGTTTTGTCGTTGAGTTCTTGAATCTTTGGTCTTTATTATGTTGTAGGCTTGTTCCTTCATATTGTGTGATCTTTGATCTTGAGCCTTTGTCATTGTCTTTCGAATTCGTCTTTGATTTCGAGATCTCTAAATATTTTCCTTGTTTTTCTTGATCTTCTTTGCCACCTTGCGATCTTGTGTCTTGACCAACATGCTCATACTTTGCATCATCTTGAAAGCTCTCTTAATAATCTCCCCTGGAGCTTAGTTTCTAAGGAAGGATCTTTAATATCAGAGTTTGCGAAAGTCTTTGTCTTTAATACTTGAGCTTTCTTGATTCTTGAATCTTGATGCTTATAGTATGTCTTTGTAGTTTGAGCATGAGCATGTGGTAATGAATTCGACTCAGCTAGAATGAGGCTGCAACACCGTTGTTTGTACCTGCATTAGAATGTTAGTGATAAACACCAGACATGGACGAATATGGCTTTGTCATTCGTCGAGATTCGGTTGCATTAACCTCTGGTTTCATGAGGACCATTTAACAATATAAATACTATACTTGTGATCAGGTAGGTTCAATTTAGAAGAACCTCCTTGACAGGGTTTCCAGCTCAATGTGTTAGATCCTCTAACTCAGATGCATTAGATTTGCCGTACTTGCTTGTTCTCAATACCGGAACGTCTCAAAGCAGACAACACGATATGAGTAAATCAGATAGTTACTATCTTTCTAATTGAGTCATCAATTCATTTACTGGACCAAATTGATATCCATTTGACACAAGCTTGATTCATATAGAATCTCGCAAGTCACCTACCAAGAGCTTGTTTGATGTTGGCTCAAGCAGGATTTCCATCTTCACGGTGAATACTAAAGTATCACTCGGATGTTCTGGAAAAATCATAAGGATAATGCGTAGGACTATTGTTAATGGCTTGTGAACTTGATAATGTTCAACAAGTGTTTGTAATGGAATGTGTCCTAATGAGATTTATTTTATTGATCTCTTGGCTCTAGACTCGATTAGTGCGTTTTGGTTTTAGTACTCGGAGGCTGGAGCAGACTGCCACCTATTCAATATCAACTAACTCGGTGTGAGAAAGTCAATAGACGTTATGTGTATCTCCGTGACAAATGAGACAAGTTTCTGCTGAGATAAACTTGAATGGCTGAGGCGGGTTGTGCATTGCATCATTGGATCCATGATGTCATTCTTTAATATCAGATTCATCTTTGTGAAAACCGATAGATTATGTATTGACCTGGTGTCTACCTAAATGTATGTGGAGCGCATCTTTCTTTTCACCCTTTATCCATACATTTCTTTTTAATTTTTCAACCCCTTCAATGCTTACCAAGACGTCATTACTAACACCTTATTGTGATTGTTCCAGTGTTAGCTCAATCTTAGTCGGCATTATTCCCTTATTCTCATTCATCTCTAATCATACCTAAAGACTGCTATTTCTAACTATGGAGTGTCCTTGGGTAGATCCCTCCGGTTCTAGTTGGATCATAGGACTAATACCTAACCTAATCGCCTTCTGACTTCAGAATCGTCGTGAATTAAGATGTTGTTAGGTATAATATCATAACCATAAAAACCATTGAAAAATCAATGAAAGTGTTTGATAGAATATCAAAACGTTTAACACTCTGAAAGTTTCATCTTTTGGAACCCCCCCCCCCCTTCATAAGTGCATCGATAAACGAAAATGTTTTACACATGTGGGTAAGAGTATAAAGCACTTTTCACTCTTTAATTACATTTCTCCCCTTATTTTAAATACTAATTCACTTAGTCTTCGAAATACCATGTGATTAAAATTTGTCATGAAAATCCCATGGTGAGAAAATATTATCAGCATGAATTATGTGGAACTTTTCTTTGGCTCCCCCTTAATTTCACACATATGACATCAATAGAGAGAATAGGATTATGACTTTGTAAATTCTATGTGAAATTAAGTTTGAGCTACTTGTATATGTTTTAACAAATGAGTGTTTAAATATTATTAACATTTTAACATTTTTCATTTGTTTAAACATTTTATGAAATGTTTTAGACATACAAAATAGACATGTGAGTATGTGCCTAAACACATTAAAACTTAGTTTTAAAAGCTCCCCCACAAAAATTGATTCACTTATAAAAATAATTCGACTTTTGAAAGATGCATGAGGAGGGAGTGTCAAACACACAATTTTGAAATATTTTAAAGAACCTTTTGAGAAATTCTTGAAAAATTATGTTCAACGTGTTTTGAAAAACCAATGTTACTTGAGCTTGAAAGACTTTGAATGTCTTTTGAATTGACTTTTTATGTCAGCTCAAGTCCGAGAAGTTGTTATCTTCGCGTTGTGAGGATAAATGTACATGATTGCACACTTTCCTTTATTTAAAAACCGGGTTGTTATCTGACATTTAATAACAAACCATAAAGAAAAATTAGAAATGACATGTTTTAAAACATTTAAACTCTTGCTCGAACTTCATTTACACGCTTGTGTCAATGTTAATCGACATTTCTAGGCACGTAAATGTTATCGATTCCAAGAGACATGCCGGGAAGATTCTTTTTGGTATTTTTGAATTTTTTTTAATTTTGTATTTGGTTTTTGAGATTTTTTAATTTTGTATTTTTCTTTTTGAAATTTTATATTTTTGTATTTTTTTTTCAAAAATATTTTCTAACATAATGAAAAATGGAATGTTTATACAAGAAAGATGATGATAGAATATTTACATTAGATGAACCCTTTGAAGAGATGGGTTCGGAAGCCATTAAAGTATGTGCACTCAAAGAAGAAGAGTTTGCACAAATAACAGTTTTAGGATTACGTGTTTCCTTTCCTAGTGGTGAAGCACTATGATTCGTGTTGTAGCGGGTTTCAACTGACTTTCTAATAGGAATCCACTTAAGACTAACCTGAGTAAAGATTTTATCCGTTGGTTTCCATGTAAGACCAGATCTAGGAGGCGTGTTTTCAGATACACATTGGAAGACTTATTTGGAGAAAACTTTTGTCCTATGGGGATCTGTCTATCATGTTTTTTAGAATCACATTTCTTTTTCTATGGGCATATATCTCTTTGTTTTCTTATACTCACTTTATTAAGTCTTAAAAAATTTTCCGCGCTACACCAATGTTCCCAAGTCCACAAGCAAAATAATAAACCTGAGACAAATACATCGCTAATAACGTCAACAATAATGTTTGTGATTCATAGGTTTAAGTAAAAGCGTATTGAATAATTTAAGAAATATTTCAGAAGAAAAGTAGCGTTACAGCATTTAAAAGTATCAGTTCCAAAATCCAAGTAGTGATTCAGTAAATCAAGAAGTATTTAAAAGTGGACCACAAGACTTAAGTAATGGTGGACTAAGTACGTATTCCGAAGTCCAAAACAAGTAAGGTAGACAAGATAAAACAAATCACAAGTCCTATTATATATTATTGCACTAAGCTTATGACCCCGAAGCCTTAACTGTCTGTTTGCCCCAGATAAGGTAGGGTGTCTGCCAAAACAGCCTACAAATTCCTCTAAATGTTTCGTCAAAAGTTTTAATAAAAAACGAACCAACACTATTCATGTCTGGAAATAGTGTATAAAATCATATTTCTCTTATTTTAACTCTTTTTTTCATACGTTAAATGAAAAATTTTAGCTTACGCGATTTAATTATGTGATAAGAATTAAAAGTAATTGCGCACGAGACGAAAAAAAATAAATAGTGAAATAATGACGAAATAAATGACGTCATAAAATGACCTAAAAATACGAAATGTTACAATTTGAAACTCCTGTTCGAACTTCATTTACACGCCCGTGTTGATATTAATCAACATTTCTAGGTACGTAAATGTTATCGATTCCAAGAGAATGTCTGAGAACAATATTTTTTGTGAAAATTTTCTGATTTTTTGATTTTGTATTTTTCTTTTTGAAATTTTATATTTTTGTATTTTTCTTTTGAGAAATATTTTCTAACATAATTAAAAATGGGATGTTTATACAAGAAGATGTTGATAGAATATTTACATTAGATGAACCCTGTGAAGAGATGGGTTCGGAAGCCCATTAAAGTATGTGCACTCAAAGAAGAAGAGTTTGCACAAATAACAGTTTTAGGGTTACGTGTTTCCTTTCCTAGTGGTGAAGCACTATCATTCGTGTTGTAGCGGGTTTCAACTGACTTTCTAATAGGAATCCACTTAAGACTAACCTGAGTAAAGATTTTATCCGTTGGTTTCCATGTAAGACCAGATCTAGGAGGCGTGTTTTCAGATACACATTGGAAGACTTATTTGGAGAAAACTTTTGTCCTATGGGGATCTGTCTATCATGTTTTTTAGAATCACATTTCTTTTTCTA
>BQNB010043542.1:0-45450 GCA_026074375.1 Tanacetum coccineum | reverse complement strand
TTACGAAACCTTCCATATGAAACATGTGATACGAAACTTTTAGAATACAAAACCAAGACCAAGTTCTTGATACGAAACCTCAATTACGAAACCACATAATACGAAAGCTCCACAGAATACGAAACCAAAAACGGTTATTGAAAGCTCTAATATACGAAACCTCTACTTTAGTAAATTTCAAATTTCCACTACTTTTGTAAAAATCCAGAAACCTCTACTTTTGTAAATTTATTGCTACAAAACTATCCAGGAACTCATAAATATGATTAAAGTGATAATATGTGATGTTATCTTCTGAAATTTACTAAATCCTGTGTTCCGAAAGCTAATGACAGTTTTATGAAAGCTAATGACTGGTTTCCGGAAGCTATGTTACTTACGTATGACAGTTACCAAAAGCTCAAACTACAATACAAAAGCTCAAACTATGATACGAAATCACATTTCCCGCCTAAAAATGGTTACCGAAACCTTAATTCTAGATTACGAAAGTTGTCTTATCACTAAAAACAGTTTCCAAAACTTGTTATCTATGTTATGAAAGTAGTCTAAGCATAAAAACAGTTACCGAAACTAGTTTTCATCATTACGAAAGCTATCAAGTTCAATTATTTTTGATCAAAATCAACTTTAAACGAATAGTTTTCGTATACTAGTTATTAAATCCACAATTTGACGTATCCAAAAGTTATTAATAGCGTTTTAGGATGAAAATCACGTCAAATAGTAAATCTAATACCAAAATTATACAAAAGTTACACGTTATTTTAGTTCCAAAAGCTCTACGATTGAAAATTCACACCATTAAGCTCGATTTGATGCACGAAAACACAAACTAGATCTCTCCCGATGATAGATACCACTTGTTATATGTCACTTTTGCACTATAGTATCATACGAAAGTTAATAGAGTAAGAGAGATGAGCTAGAGAGTATTTTTCATCATTTTCAAAGTTTTCATTAAGAAATAAAAATAAAAGGGAGGTTGAGGAAGTGTATGTTTACAATGTAAAGACCTTATATAAATACCCCTACTAATGGATATTTATACTTATTGACTAGACCTATCTATTTTCTTACTTTAGTCAAACCTTGGTCAATATTACTTAAGTTTGACCAAGACAAACTTTATTACAATATAATTATTATCTAAACTATAAACTTTACAATGACCAATTCTTATTAATAATAAACACTTTTCTTATTCATAACAAGCTAACATATAACCAACGAATAAACTCGAGGTTTTTGTTGTCACTTGCATCAAACTATACTAGCAGGGTACCCGCGCGTTGCGGCGGGTACCCTTTGATTAATTAGATAAAAACAAAAGGAAAACAACCCTGATCAGACCCGGGTCACCTATTTTTATATTTTTTAACCGGTTATCTCTATTTCGTTTTCAGACGGCTTTTATTTGCTAGCCGAACCAGTGACCACTCATGTTCTAGATTGAACCTATTGGCCCAGTCCGGATTTCAAAACTATATGTATTAGCATATAAATTATATAAAGTTTTGTGTATTTTATTAGTGTGTACAATGTGTATAATAACATGTACTTTTCCTTTTAGAGGTGTTTTAAAAGTTATATTAATTAGTAATGGGCGTTTTAAGAATAACATTAAATGTGTTGACCAGTCAATAAGTATGTGTTGTGAATTAGTTAATTGTATATATTGCATGAATGTTTGTGTTATTAAATTTTAACTCTTTGTTGTTTGCATTAAAGATTGTACAATGTGCATCAATCATTGTATTACTAAAATTTTTCATTAAATGAAGAGAGATATGTTTGACAGAATTTTATTGTTTGCATAAAATGTTGTACAACATACATAAAAATTTGTATTACTTAAAAAATTGCATTTAATGAAGAGAGATGGATGATTTTGCTTTATATGTAGTATAGATTTATTTACTAGTAAAAATTTAGGAAAAAACATTAATGATGTATTATTTGTAGATACATCTTTTAAAATGTTTATACTCAAAATAAAAATATTGCGACAACATTAAAGACATTTTTGAGTTTGAAGATAGGATGTAAAGAAATGACTTTTATTCCTAGTGTAATTATTTGGTTGGTAAGTTTGATAGTTGTAAATGGGTATCAAACTCACAAACAACCTCATTCTGTTTATCATACTCATAGTCATATAATCTAAACACCCTCTTTTTGTTAAAAAAAGAAAGAGATGTTTTTATTTTAGCATTTATGCACCAAATAAATGTAATGATATGTTTACAATGTTTGAGTTTGTATGTCCTTCTAAAGACTGACAACAAAAAAGGCTATTTTGATCAAATAATCAATATATAAGGTTAACAAGGACTTTTTTTCTCGCGCTTCGCTGCGGGACGCGAGATTTTGCGTAAAATAAAGTTGTTACACAAACATTCCATATAATTAACTCATGTGTCGTTCCTAACTTCAGTGGTAACTACATGGACTATTTATGTCATTTATCGTCACACAAATAGTCCACAGGCCTAGGGATTTTGTCGATAATCGCAAGTGTCCTTTACAAAAACAGTCCCTAGATATAACCTAGGGACTGCTTCGCTAACCGCAAGCAACGGAAGAGAAGCTTTCTTTTTTTGCAAATTTAGAGACTTTTTGCAATAAACTTAAACTTAAGGGACGTCTATGTAGTTTTATGTTACACAAAGAGTCTTTAGATTTAACTCTAATCGAGAGTATACGATAGAGTCCTTTTGGCAATGTTTGTTTGTAATCAACACATTACAAATAAACATTGCCAAAAGGCAGGGCTTTCTTTTTTAACATAGGGTATGGGTGGATAGTGAATGTAGAGTGGTATTTCTTAGTTTATTCTAATACACTGTTATTGGAGGCTTGGTTGGGTCTAAGAGAGGGTGGGTGTTCCCTCTCCAGTGATGCCAAGCCCTCTTTATCCTTTTATCTTCTCAGTGAGGTGTAGCTACTAGGTGGATTTTAGAGGTAAATGGTTTGGAAATGTAGCTGTGAGAGGTATAGCCCCTCTCCTGGTGTGATTGGGAGCTATATGCTTCTTGATGATGCCCACTCAATTCATATCCTTTTCATTGTGGATGTGGGTTGAATGAGTTGGATATGGATTGAGCTGTGGAAATATAATCGAGAGTATATGGTTTTTTGGTGCATAATAAGGTGAATGTGAATTCTTCTTCTCAGAATGCTTCCTGAAGGGACTGTTTGGCATAACTATCAGACATGTCTTGTAGTAGTATTTGAGATATGTAGTTGTCTGAGATCTAGTCAAAAGTTGTATTAGTTGTTTTGTCTTTCAATGTTGTGTTGTCAAAGGAATAGGACCTGTCTATTCCTTTGTATATGTGATGTTTTTGGTTGTTTTTAATAAAATATTTCACCTTTGCACCAAAAAAAATATTTGCTTGTAATCGTAAGTAAATCAAAGGGTTAAGTCAATATATTACCAACTAACTTTTCACTTTTTACCGATCTAGGTAACCAACTTTTTATATTACCAATATAGTCATTGAAACTTTTAAATTTGTGACAATATAGTTAATATCACCTCATGCTACCGGTTGAAACTAAAATATGACCGACACGTCATTCTTTTTTTTGTTTTTTTACTTACATGGAAATACCACTTCATGCTTGACTTTCTTTGACCGATGACATGTATTCCACCCACCTACTAACTATAAAACATAAGACGACAACATGCCCTTTTATGTTAAAACACAACTTTGCTTCATCCCATGAACCGGTAATCTCAAACTTATACTCTTGAATTATGATATTATAGCAAATATTATAGCTTATACTCCATCTCAAACTTTTCCCCAAAAACAACTCATAAATTTTAGCTTATTCTTTGCTTTTTCTTGCATAATATAAATTTTTCTTGCATAATTTTTGAAAACTAGATCTGTGAAGCTAATTCCTCATAATATATTATCTATGGTTGATCTAGTTATGCAGCTTGAGATGGAGAATAAAAAGTGATGTAGTTAAAGCCCATATGAAATCTGAAACACGACGTATAGTTGGGGAAAAGTTTGACTAAAATTGACCAAGTGCCACACCTTCTCCAATTAGTATTCCGGCGACCACCTTCATCTGTGACGAGTTTTTCGGCAACCATTATCTCCTTCGACGAGTGTTCCAGTAACCAATTGGATTTATTGAACCAACTCATCCACTTTACTTCCCAAAAGTATCAATATCACATTATAAAAAACCAAACCCACATGAATCGTACTACCATATTTGGAAGCAAACCAAAACAAATATTGTTCTTAACACTGAACCAAACAAAAATTGAACCCACATGAATCATACTACCAATATTTAGACAGTGGCGGAGGCGGCTGAACGGTTTTACCGACGAGATCTAGGCCATATCTATTGGGAATTAAGATAAAAGTGAAGATATCAAGTGGGATCGAGTTGGGTTTGAAGATGTTGGATGAAGATGATGATGATGATATACTAGGTAAATGCCAAAGTGTCTAGGTATAGGTTATAGATTAAGATGATGGACAAGATCTAAGCCATATCTACAAAAATAAATATAGTTTACAGATTAAAAAACATATAAGAAATAAATGTCAGTGAAAGTTTAAGAAAATAAATGTCTAGGTGGAAATTTAAAAATAATTACTTATCTATTTGGAAAATAAGTGGGTCATATTGACTATATCAGCACAAATTAGCCGGTTTTACTACCTAGATTGGTAATATAAAAAGTTTGTTACCTAGATCGGTAAAAATTAAAAAGTTCTTTGGCAATATATGGACTTAACCCTAAATCAAAATGGATGATTTTTATAAATTTTGTTAAATGTTTATTATTCGGTGAAAAGTAAAACATCTGACAAATGTTTATATTATACATATACTCACTAGTTTTAATGTCCGTGCACGCACGAGGCTTAGACATTATGTTTTTTTTAAACTACATGTATATTTTTATTTTTTTCTCTTTTATAAGTTTTGTTATGCTATAGAGTGTTATCGAAATATATGAAGATAATAGATTCATTAAATCTTTTATATATTACGTAGTATATAAACTTGAGGATGATTACAAATTTTTTTTTGATTTACCTATTTTCTAACTCGACATTGTGAGCCAACTAATCCCAGCGAAACTACCCTTTTAGGTAGCCCGGAGTCGGCTCAAGTGAACCTTCAATGTGCTTCGATTGTACAACATGATTTCAGGCCGACAATGAAAAACCCACCAAAAAGTCTTCGGGTAGATTTGGGATGTGATTAGATAATGTTAAATCTTTGTTTGAAAATAAGAAATTGTTTACATTTGTTGTATTTTAAAATATAAAGTCTAGAGGTATAAAGTTTAAGGGGTTATTTGTTTATTTTTTAAAGGTTATAATAAGACTTGTAAATTTATAAATTTACACTTTTAACTCCATATAATTTATTTGAAATTAAATCATTAAAGTTTTATTAATTATTTCCTCTTTTTTCAAGTTTTTGTTTTCATAAATTTGACACATATATTTTTATGTGTTTTTTTCTCCATCAGATTTCTTTACCAAAAATTTTCAATTTTGACTAAATTGATTCAATTTTGACTTTTTATTGACCAATCAGATCGCACGATTTTTCCTACGTGGCAAAATCAAGCATTCTGATTGGTCCAATTTATTTTTATTTAAGATTTAATATGATAGAAAACTCAGAAATGATTTAATTCTTTTATTATATAAAAGATTAGAGATGTAAAACCACTGTTCATCTAAGGCAACTGCTCATGGCCTGCCCCAAACGTGTTAACCCAGCCCATACATTGACACACTTCATGTATTCGGAAATTTTAAATATCTACACCTGTGGTTTCGTCTCTAAAAGAATCTTTATTCTTCCCAGGTCTGCTAACTCACGGTATAAGGATTTTGTCTCCAGAAGAATCTTCATTCTTCACCTATGTTGTCTCAAAAAAATTAGGGTTTCTCTTTGGGGGGTTTTGGGTGCCGGATTTTTGATTGATTTCCATGGAAAGGTTTAGTTGTCGTCGATTGTTCTTATTGAAAGGATTGGTTGAAAACCTTGATTCTCTAGGGTTTCTTCGTGGTGAGTATTCTTGCATCTATTTTTCTTATTGCAACTTTTTGGTTGTTCTATTATGGGTTCCAAGGAGGTATTCGTTGTGCCTTATGGTTAATTGGCAGAACGACAACGGATTTGACGTCTAATTAGTATATTTATAATGTAAGGAAAAATCCATTCTTGCGTTATAAAGTTTATGGGTTTAGGTGTGTTGTTGCTGCTATGTTATTGTAAATGTATAATACGGCAAGAAAAGTTCCAGATGGCGGGCGTTTGGTGCCATTTCCAGATAGCGATGTCGCTTTCATATATTCTGTAAGCGTAGTTTTATTGTCTCCCGTATCTTGGCGAGGCAACCATAACCACATTGTCGTTGCAGCCATGGCGGGTGTTTCGCACCGCTTACAGATGATGATAACTTAAAAACAGAAAGCGATAAGCATATTTGCGAATATGAACACTTGCTGCGTCTATATGTTTTGTGTCCATTATGTACCAACGACGGTATTTGGGCAGTGCATCCTGACCCGGGTTATCGTTTGAATATGTTCCTAACCTGTGGCCATAAGCTATGATTGCATTTTACCTGGCTATGATGATCCTTTGACTATGGTATGCTGCCGCGGAAAGTGGAAGGATGGCAGAGTACGAGAATTGCTCGCCTCGGCAACCTCCACAACCGTAGACACGGCATCAATTAATATGAGCCAACTACTATTAATTGATGCCCTTTTGATATGGGCATTAACAACCATGGTGGTTTCAGCTATGGCCTGTTTTTATAGACCGGTCCAAACCGAAAGCCAAAATAAAACACCAGACCGCGGCATATTAAAATAGCGTTGTTTTGGCCGCTGAATTTTGAGCGCAAATAAGTATATTTATAATGTTGTAGGCAATAATGATTAGTTTCTCTTACTCATTAGCAGTCAAATCCGTTGTCATTTTGCCAATGGGCTGTTCCTTGCTCAAGCGGCCTAAAAAAACGACCCAATTTCTGCTTTTTATACTACTGATAACTACAAATATACTAATTAGCCGTCAAAAACTCTGTGGTTTTGACATCAGGCTATTTTTTTGCCTCAACTGGCCATGTGGTAAAAAGTTGTGCATTTTACTTGGCTGTGATGATCCTTTGACTATGTTCTGTTGCCGCGAAAAGTGGAAGGATGGCAGAGTGCGAGAATTGCTCGCCTCAGCAACCTCCACGAGTGCAACCATGACATCAATTAATCTGAGCCAGTTTTATCATGTATTTGTTAAAGAAGCAACATACACCACTAAAAGGAGGTTCAGAGTCTCTATCATGAAGAGGCTATAGATTGTGTTCGCCATTGTACTTGGTAAGCTCATTGTATATTTCTTTTATACACACTCTACAATCATATAATCTATGTGTGAGCTTTAATGTGTATATATATGATAAAAGAAAATCTCAAAAATTAGCACAAAATGTAAATCTATATTTCTGACAAAAAGAATTAAGGTGTTGTTTGTTTATTAAGAGGCTCTGAATCTGAATTTGATTCGCACATTTGAATCTGAATATTTGATAGAAAAGTCTGAATCTGATTCCCATCTTAATCTGAATAAGTGATCGAGAAGTCTGAATCTGAATGAAATAAAAATGTTTGTTTTGGTAAAAATGTATAGATGTGTTAAATAATAGTTTTTACAATTTAAATATAAAATGATTGCATTCGCACAAAAAAAATTATTAAACAAAGAAAACAAATTTTATAATATAATCAATTTAAATTTAAAGTATTTTAAAAAAAATGCATTAAACAAAATATAAATGACTCCGAAACCGTACCATTTAATTTGAACAAAATATAAATTGGCACATATCATCTTATACATTCTTCATATAACAAAACATATGCAATCATTCTATTTAATACTTTTAATACAAAGATAAAAGTGAAACAAGAAAAAAAAATCAAAATAAAAATAAAAAAATAACAGCAAAATAGAAAAGAAAAAAAGAAAAAAAAGACGTTAAGAGGTGTTAAGACACCCCCTTCACATCTAGTTCAGTAAGAGGTTTATGCCTCTTACTGCCTCTTAATGGCCAGAAAAAAACAAACACTCTTAACAGTGTTTGCCTCTTACTGCGCATCTGAATGACATGAAAAAAACAAACAGTCTTAATGACCTAAATGTTTGACCGCGTCTGAATGAGTCAGATTAAGATGTTGTTAAGAGGCATTTTAGAAAAAACAAACACCACCTAAATAAATAATAACTGAAACATTTTATTACTTATAGTGATTGGAACTCCTGATACTTAAATGAATCAATCGAGGTGTTTGTATTTTAGGTACCGTATCATTCTTTTTGCTACATGAAAACAGGGGAGAATATGTATTTGGAGAAGGGGGCAACTTCTTTTAGCAGTGAGAAAAATGGTTTTTCAGTGTGGTCATACTACATGTTGCAAATGTAAGTTTTAAATACTTCATCAGCCTCCTATTACTGTGTACATTGGTAATTTTTATTACGTACTGTGAATGTAGTTCTTTATTTCTATTTATCAGTGGGTACACCCAAGTTGATAGTTAAGACCTTTTATCCTTTTTACTACTGTTATTCTCAAGTCCTTTTTGTGGTTTATATTGCAAGGAAACTTGCTTATACAACTTTTTATTACCATGGGTATGGTAGGTGAAATATTGTTTACAGGAATTGTCTTTAAGGAGCGAGATTTTTTTCGGCTGGTAAAGGTCTAGAAGAGTGCACAGGCGTCAGTCGCATCATGAGCGAATGAGTTAAGATGAGTTTCATAGTTTTCAAAACAGAAAGGGATCATAAAGTGACTGCTTTTTATCTTACTACGTTTGTTCGTATAATTAATTGCATTTTAAAAAGCCTCAAGATTTACGATATCTTATTTTGTTATGCAGAAATCTTCAATTAATGCCGCAGAAACTATGTTGCAAATTCAAAATTCAGTAGCTTTAAAGTGGATGCAGATATGTCAACTGAAAGTCCACTTCAAATTCAATAGCTTCAAAGAGGATGCAGATATGTTAACTGAAACTGCACTTGAAGTTCTACATCGCTTTAAACCAACAAGTAATGCATTTTTTCTATTTAAATTCTAGCATTACATTTAGCCACATATATACTACTTAATAAGATTGTACATGCATGACAAGAATATTAAAGAACTGTCTATAGTTTAATACTAAGGAAACATATTACTTAAGGACAGCAACAATTTATTAATAAGCTTATGTAGTATCAGCTAGACAAGTACATAATATTATGCCATAAAATTTTAATGACGTAATATAAGCTTCAATAGCACCTAAGTGCAATGATTACACAATAGCTTTAACAAATTGATCAATGACCAACTAATGTAAATCAGCCGTGTGTAAAATAACAACAGTTTTTTCCTTTTGTACCTTTACTATAAGCTCGAATTAGCCGTTTTGTATAACTTATCTATTATTTTTTTCTCTTGTACCTTTATATGAGGTAAATCAGCCGTGTCTAAAATCACCACAACACTAAGATTTAAATCAACAAGAAACGAGACTAAACACAATTCTGACAACCACAACTTTGTCGTTGCTGCCTTCTACAATGCCTGCAAGAATGTATGCTTCTTTCAGCAATGCCTTTAGTTTTAGCCTTAGAACTTAGAAAGTATGCTACTTTATTAGCATACTATACGCTAAGCCATATTTACTTACGCCTACATGTCTATGTGTGTGTATGTATGTATGTACGATCACACGGAAATGCAAATGTAGATTTGTGTGTATAATGTCGTATGTTCAAAATTTTCTGCAGCAGGGCAACCCGGATCGAATAAAATGTTACGGGTCATTCATGAAACAATAAAACAACGAATATGAAAACAGTCCCTATCGTTGTCATGACTATAACCATTATATATTGTTTTTAGTTGTTCTATGAATAGTGTAGTGCAATAGATGAGGAAATATCCATATTGACGACTACAGCTGGTAAAATGTTCACTCGACTAACATACTAGCATAGTAGCATATATAGTTTACATATTGCGGTCCTATTGTCCTACTATTATTTACATCCTGTTAATACGTACAGAAGAAGTTCCGAGATCTTAAAACAAGAAGAAAGGGCAGCCTTGCCGTGCGTACAGAGGTAATGATCAGATTTATCGATTAAGTTCATATAGGATGCTTTTGCTGCGGGTGTGCATTAAATTAAGAGGGTGTTTGGAAATAAACGGTTTGCTAGCATTGGGCATTCTGTAATGCCAATGCCGTTGTTCCAGTTTTAAACCAAGTAGATTACCACTTGAAAAAAAATAAGAAAATATGGCCTTATGTATAACATTAAAGTTAGAGTTAAGTACATTTTTGGTCCTTGTGGTTTGGTGCGATTTCACTTTTGGTCCAAAATTCAAAAAAGGTTTGGTTTTGGTCCAAAAACATAGTTTCGGTCCACTTTTAGTCCAATCCCGTGAATTTGCACTAAAATTTTTGGACTAAAAGTGAAACGAAACTATGTCTTTTGGACCAAAAGTGTAATGAAACTATGTCTTTTGGACCAAAAGTGGAACGAAACTATGTGTTTTGGACCAAAACCAAACCTTTTTTTATTTTTGGACCAAAAGTGAGAAAATGCACCAAACCACAAAGACCAAAAATGTACTTAACTCTTAAAGTTATTATTATGAGATTTTCCGAATGTTTGTTTCAGTGATAGCTGATCCGGGTGGAGTATTCATCTCAGATCCAAATACTCATACAGCCACCGTGAGATTGATGTTTAACAAGGGCAAGGATGAATAGCTATTTTGCAAAGTTTTTGACGCATTAAATCTCTGAGGCTCACGAAACTGAAGATCCTGACAGATTTAGTTCCACCACTTGAAACCGTGTGTTTGGTGCCCTTTAAGGTACATTTTGTTATTTTACTTTTTAAACGATTTATTTGATACAATTAACTTCATATTAACTTTAGTTGTTCTATTGTTGGAAATTGATAAAGGGAGCTTCGTTATGTTGTTTTCTTGACATCCCATCACGTGAGAAAGGTTTGTTTTTGGATTTACCCAGGACACTAAGAGCCTTGAGCTTATGTCAACGCAGCACATCATGGAGCGTCATGTCTTGCTTACACGAAGGTGAGAACAATTTGCTTAAATTTTTTATATCATCACATCGGTTAGAGCAATGTTTAAGTTCGCAGCCACTGCATGCGTATTTCCTTTTTCCAATTCCTGACATTGTACCATCGTCTAACGTCCTGTCGTTGTTTTACTGACTTCAATTTTTAAGCATTAGTTAGAATTTCGTTACTAAATATTTGAAGTAGCATGTTTCGGTTAAAATAAAACAAACATCTGATGAAATGTTGGTTGCATTATCCTCGCAGGTACGACCAAGAAATCAACATGTTGAGTTTATGTCTTAAGCAAACCCAATTTTCGAGCATCGCATCTGAGCATACGTACCAGACATAGTATGCATATGTACGTACCAGACAACATGGCAGTAATGCATATGTACCAGACAACAAGGCCAACCTAATTTTCATACATAAAAGACTTTTTGGAGTAATTTCGGGTAGTTGTAAATATTGTTGTTTCTGTATGTTTCATAAATACGTTTGCTTAGAAAAAAACCCGTCCCGCAACAACGCACGGGTACCTTTGCTTGTTTAAAATACAAGATAGAAACTAACCCACGTTTAACATAACTAAAAATTCAATTCTTTTCTTTAAAAGACAAATGCTAAAACCGTAATGGTCAACAGTGCACATCTTCTGAATTAAAAAGAAAATGCTTACTTATGCTTGGCCACTCATTCTATACAAGTTGCACACACACTTGGTCATCCCCACATGCATAGCCAAATGGAAGCTGTCTTTGGCTTTTGAAAAGTCAAACTTTTTATGTGTTTTGACTTTATCATCTTCAAAACTAATTTTCATCACAACTCATATATATAACATATTTGCTCTTAACTCATCATTCATATAACAAATATTAACCAAAAAGCTCTCAACTTAATAATCTTTTTTTATAAAGTTTGTAGATTTTGCCTTAATTATTGATTAAAATGGCTAATCTTCAAAATGATTTAGAAGTTCCTCGATTTTTCTTATGCCCGATTTCACTAGAGATCATGAAAGATCCTGTAACGCTCTCCACGGGGATCACATATGATCGTGATAGCATAGAGAATTGGTTGTTTACTCTAAAGAATGAAGTTTGTCCCATGACCAAACAAGTTGTTACTGATATCGAGCTCACACCAAACCACACTCTTCGTCGATTAATCCAATCTTGGTGCACGATCAACGCCTCATATGGAGTCGAAAGATTTCCAACTCCACGACCTCCAATCTCCAAAACCGAAATTGTGAAACTTCTCAAAGATTCAAAGTCTCCTGATCAACTACAAATGAAAGGTTTACAAAGATTGAAAACAATCGTTATGGAGAATGAAAAGAACAAGCGGTTGATGGAATCAGTTGGAGCAGCTGATTACTTATCATCTATCATAACTAACATGACATCTTCATCACAAGCCGGTGAAGTCAACGCAGCCGACGAAGCGTTGGCTATCCTTTACCATCTCAAGCTTTCACAAACGGGTCTTAAATCTTTATTCGGGAAGTCGACAGATTTCGTGGAAACATTGACGCATGAAATGCAATGTGCCGCGAGTTATGAGTCACGTACTTACGCAGTCATGTTACTAAAATCAATGTTTGAAGTAGCTGAGCCCATGCAAGTGACGTCATTAAACCCTAGTTTCTTCATGCAACTCATACAAATCTTGAAGGATCAAATTTCCCTAAAAGCTACAAAAGCAACACTTAAGATACTCGTAAGTGTGTGTCCATGGGGCCGAAACCGGATGAAAGCGGCCGACGCCGGGGCGGTTTCGGTTTTAGTTGACACCCTTCTGGATACGACTGAAAAAAGGGTATCCGAGATGGTCATGATTGTTTTGGACCAACTTTGTCAATCAGCAGAAGGCCGATACGAGCTATTGAAACATAGCGGTGGTTTGGCCGTTGTTTCTAAGAAGATATTTCGTGTGTCAACCACAGCAAGTGAAAGGGCGGTTAGGATATTGTATTCGGTCGCAGTGTTTTCCGGTAACTCAAAAGTTGTGCAAGAAATGTTGGAGTTAAGAGTGGTTGAAAAACTTGTATTGGTGTTACAAGTTGATTGTGGAACTAAAATGAAGGAAAAGGCAAGGGAGATATTGAAGATACATTCTAGGGTTTGGAAGAATTCTCCTTGTATAAACTATGATTTGGGAAGGAAATTATGAATATAAACCCTAAAAGAAAATGAAACTTAGGTCTACAATAAGTTAGTCGATCTCAATTTCGTTTCAGGGTTTTTGGAAAATTTTGTTTAGAGTATACCGGATAAAACTTTAGTCCCATTTCGGGTTTTTGTTTTTAGATTAGCTAGGTTGTATACTATATTGTACATGAACATTTTACACAGAAGACACAATCGTGTTTTTCGATAGTACATGAACAGACCTTGAGTTTGCGGAAGCTTAATTAGCATAAAATATTATGATTACTGTTACTTTTCATTTCAAATTGTAAATCAAACTTTATCCAGAATTTCTTTTGTATGTAATTAACGTTAAAATATACGAGTAAAGTTTACCCAAATTTTCTTTCAGGCGAGCTGCCGCCAAGTTTAATGATTTGGTGGGATCCTGTAGTGGCTGGTGAACCGCTTCTTCTTCTTCCACGAAGATTCACACAAAACCGAGCTTGGATGGAACTGAACAAGATTTGGCGAACGGGTCAAAGGCTTTTTTATTGATAAAGTAAAAGGAGGTTATTCAGTAGCCATCGCGGGTTTCATTACTTTTATTTCTGTTTTGTCGAGAGGAAGGACCAAAATGCCTAAACAAGACAAGAACCAACTATATGCTTAACACAAACAGGTCCTCCCTCTAGCACACGGGGATCGGCCCTACGCACCGGGGACGAAGCGTAGAGGTCACTAGCGAAAAACGAGTGGGGTTTATCCCTTATAAGACGAAAGTTCGAATCTTGCATAATGTCCAATTGAATGTCACTGTAAGCTCGAATCACTAGCAACTATCTTGCTGTTATAAAAAAAAGTTTACCCAAATTTTCTATTAAATGTAATCAAACTACATGCAATAACACTAGAATGCAAGTTAATTATGACATCCACTATAAGAGGTTTATTAAAAGATTTATAAAAGATGAAGAGGTTTACAAATTAATAGATGATAGAGTGGAGTGAGGTTTATAATGACATGGAATGAAATAAGTTCAAGATTATAAACATTTTCATCACAAGCAAATGTCGGTAACGTAACTTATTTAATGTATAATACATTTTATAAAGTCTTAACAAATTTATTATAGTGGAAAAGGGTTTATAAATTAAAAAGATTTATGAATTGATAATATTGTATGATATGTAAATGTTATGAACCTTTTAAAGATTTAATCATAGTAGATGCTCTTACATAGTCATTGGTAAATTTGAATTATTTAGGTAACTATCATTTTCGAATTTTTGTTTAACTACACCACGATGCATGATGAACTCATGAACTCATAGACTCATAGTCACACATAATTCAACCAAGTAAAGCCCGACTTTTTGATGAGGTTAGGATAGCCTCCAAGTCTTCCCCGCCAAACACAATTTGAACGTAACATCTTTTATATGTGATTGTTACTTGTTTTTTTTTTACCAGAACCGGTTCAATCGGACGGATTGAACCGGGTTTAAAAACATTGGGTGCAAATACTGCTACGTAGAATTTTATTTTTCATCTAAGATCCATGTGCTAGAAATATTAAAACTACAAGGGTGTTTTTGGATCACAAAATATTCGTGAATCGTGTATTCACTTTCCGAATTTGATATTTCGACCCTTAGATGCATGGGTTATACGAAATTCAAATTATGAGGATAAGACACGAAGCAAACTTTGAATCAGGCCAAATTCAGAGTTCTGAGTTTTTTGATAATCAGAGAGAATTCAAATTCTTTTTTGTGTGTAATCAAAGATGACGGTTCCAGTCTATAAATATGAAATCCAGTTATCCTTTGGCGGTTGACAAGTTTTGTCATTTCCATCAACGGTCCTTCAAGTATAAAACATTTTGCTTCGGGGCGCTACCCCGAGCCTTGCCTTTAGCTGCACCGGGAACAACTTAGACTAATACAAATGTGCACTTCGCACTTCCTTGCTTGTATTAGAACTAATGTACGAACCCCGTCACATACATATGATTTCCATTATACTAAAATAAATAGAGGACAGTAAAATCACCAACCCCTGTGTATATATTTTGTTTTTCATTAAGAATTATACTATGTCTATTCAAATTTGTTCGCAATAGAATATTAATACTGATTACTTATAGTTGATCAATATGTTTCTGGAGACTTAATCTATTCAAACCAATATTGACCAATACCAACTAATCTATCAATAATTGCACAAAGCTGATACATAAATAAATAATAAATAAAGCAGGTAGAAAATATAATATATAATTATCAGTAAGATAAGTCATAGATGAATATTTGTCAAGTGCATTTGAATTGAACATTGTTGGTAAATGATTTTATTTTTTCGAACATGCATTGTCTTATATTGAAGAACTATCTATATAGCTAATTGTCTAAAATCGTGTGCAAGTTAAATGGACCGTTATTTTAATAGATACTCTATTCGCCTCAAAAAGAGTGTCCACAAACAAAAATTGAACAAATTATGATATGTGTAATTAATGCTAGTTTTGATTGATAAAAAATTATTTTTACCCTCATAATTAATATAGAAATTAGAAATAAGTAATTAATGTATGTTTTGATTATAATGGTAGAGTAGGAAAATAAATCATTATTACTATCCAAAAATAAAAACCAGACATTTTTTTTTAGACAAACATAAATAATAAAGCGGACATTTTTTTTGGAAGAGAATACTGTTCATAACTTGCTAGCAACTTGTATTTTTATTCTTGTTATTAAAGGAAGAGAAAAAGAAAAAATTGTTTAGGAATGGTAAGTTGAAAAATATAATCAGTTGATTAATTCACCAATACAGTATATAGAAAGTTATTCCTTTATTTTGCGGAGTAAACGTTGACTGCAAGTCAAAGTTAAAGTTTTAAACCAATATGAGTCGTAGCTCGTAGGCCGTTTTATATATTGCTCTTTTTGCCCCTCTACGTTTTAAGCTGTCACATTTCATGATTCAGATTAAAATTTCATCATGTTTAATCCATCAAGTTTACCAAAACTATTTTAGAGCATCTTCAATGTTATAAATTTTTACAAGTTTATAGCACCATCATGTAAGAATCCTAACATTTATAACTTACCCGACAAAGCTGTTAGCCTCAATATATTGAGTTGAACAAGGAAGTCTCGGTCATTCAATTAGGAAGTCTCGGTCATTCAATTATGTACGTTGTAATAGGCTAGAAAGGGTATCGGGCTCGTCATTTGATCTATCTTGTATACGTTACGGGCTTAAAGCCCACCAAAACCCGAGCCCAGCCCATGGACACATCCTAGGCACCTATGACAAAGGATCTATATAGACACCTCCCTAGCATGTTAGGGAGGGTTGGTTGTTCATTTGTTTTCTCCTAGCTTATGAAACAATCCTCCATTCCTCTTCGGCTCTCTCTAACTTTCTCTCACAAGTTCTTCCTCCTTTTCTTTTTGTTTTGATTCGTGTAGTGTGAAGTGAAATGATATGGAAACGGGTACAACATGTGGTATCATAGTACATTAAACCTTTTTCTTTAAACCCCTTCTATCGATTGATGACTTGCTTGAGCACGAAGGAATATGATTAAGACTTGGATTATCTAGTTATACCTGATGTAATGAGTTACATTGTAGTACTCACAGTGTATAGCTATCACTTTAAAAAGTTACCTTTTGTAGTGCTCAGTGTCACACACAGATGCAGATGTGGATAGTTTCAAGAGGGGTTGTACGTCTTATACTTTTGTTAGGTATAGAGTACTTAGGGATTTCGAAGCTGCAGACTTCTCTACACCGTTCTTCAATCAATAATAGTGCAAGCTTAAGTAACAAATTTGGGGGATTGTACTTCAGTTTCAAGTTTAGAATATCGGGTTTACTTCATCATGTGGTCACAACAGATAGCCAACAGAATACGAGGTTGGTAAGTTAGCTAGAGAGATTAAAGAGTAGAGATGTGATCAGCAAACAATTCTCATAGGATATTTGAAGCTGCAGAACGACAATGGTACTTCACAGTTTAAGCAAAATCTTCAAAGTTTCTCAATGACTTTCAAAACTTATCAAGAGTTTCGCTTAAGACAAGAACATCTCGAGTATATGAGCGTACACGACAATGATGATTCTGAGAGTACGCAACCATCATGGGGGAAGAACGTGTACTTTAGAGTAATCAATTCAACTTCCAGGGGGAAGCAGTGTATACTTGGTATAGAAGGGTTTCTACTTCACTTTGTATGATTTATGTGAAGTATTCTGCAAGTGTGAGAAGATTCGTTGCTGATTTCTTGCATGTTCCCCCAAATGGATATTCACCAAGACCTAATTGCATGAGACGTTATAGAAGCAGTTCTATTTAGTGTGGTTGGCTTCTACTTCTACTTCTTTGCTTCTTATCTATTGTTCTACTTCTGCTTCTTCTTCTAGGAAGCTATATCATAGTTCCAGAATCTACTTAAGATACGGATATTGGTTTTGGGGGAAGCTGATTCAGAAACTTCGCCAAAAAGGAGTCTATGAAGAAAGCTTTTAAAGACATGCTGCATGAATTGGAGAAAGTTAATCCAACTCATGCTTATTACAATGGGTCCTGAACAAGTCAAGACAAAGAAGACTCAAGCTGGGGTACAAGTTATGAAGACTAGAAGACACATGATACAATTAGAAGACTTTACTTTTGTTGTATTTGTACTTGTTAGGAACATTGTAAGTAATTTTGTATGTCTCCATGTGGAAAACTAGAAGGTAGGGTTGAATAGTTTTACCGTTTTAAATTTTCTTTTCAAAAGTTATATTTGAATTTATGTGAAGTTGACGATATTGATGTTTGTATGATATATGAAGTAAGTATGAAATGCAGGTAAAGTAAATAGAGAGTAAGAAAGATAAAACTGAGACACATACGTTTATAGTGGTTCGGCTACAAGGGCACCTTCCTTGCCTTACTCTACTCCCCGAGTTACCTACTCGAGAGTTCATAAACACTAGTCACCAAACTCCTTTATCCGGTGGAGAAGCCTCACAACGTCGCTTACACCCTTTTAAAGGTACAAAGCTAAATACCAGATTCTAACAAAGGTAGAATCAACCCAATGAAATCTCACTTCTTTTTACAAGGATGATGAATGATACTACAATGACTAAATGATGTGCAAGATATAGCAAAGTGATATTGATGAGATGATGGAGATGCGAAACAAGATTGCTTGAACTTGATCGTCTCGTATGCTATTTCGTTAATTTTTTATACAAAGAGAATTACCTACAAATGATGTATGAAACTATCTAGAACTGAAAATGAGAGAATGATCAGTTTATAAGAGAGATTAGAATGAGAATGAGTGAGTAAAAACATGAGAAATGGCTTGGTATTATAGGCATAATCTGGCACTGTAGCATGGTTCCGTTGGTTCCTTCTGTAGGAGGGAACCGACCAGTATAAGCCAATGGAACCGACTGTCTTGTAGCCCGGTTCTATCTGGTTCCTTTTACCAGAGGGAACCGGCCAATGTAAATCCATGGAACCGGCATTCTGACACACAATCCAAAATTTAGATTGCCAAATCTTGAAATATCATATGTAATCTTGGTTGATTTGCCTAAGATATGGTAAGATGATTATGTCATAAATGATGTAAAGAAATAAAAATATTAAAAGTCTAAGATATGAAATGTATGTGTTCTAGATTTTTTCTTGGAACGATTTTATGAATTGTTATTGACAAAACACGAGAAGATCGTAAGATCGAAATAAACATTTTTACCAGTTTATTTGTATTAACATTCTTCCCCTTTTTGTTGAAACAAAAAGTTCTAAATAAGATATGCAATGATATAAGTATGAGTTGATCCGAAATAAATCAAATGCAATAATGAGAGTTGATCCGGAGAGAATCAAGATGCAATGCTCCCCCTTGACAGAGACATCATTTTTAAGAGAGGGAATCATCCAAATGAATGTAATGCTAAAAAAAATTTAGCAAATTTGGTGTAAGCTCCCCCTTGCTTTGAGAGTACCTACAAGAAAAAAAGTTATAAGCAAGAAGTAAAACATGCTACTGTAGAACCGGCTCAGACGGTTCCTTCTAAGTAATGGAACCGTCTTTGTTAGACGAAGGAACCGGCTCCTGCACATAAAGTCAGAATTTGACTTTTTGAAAAATTGTTAGTATAATCACAATAGAGATACTTTGCAGAAAGTAAGGAAGGCCACAACAAGACGTTTTATAAAACATTCATTCCTTGCAATAAAAATTATCGACCATTTTTGAGACATTTGGTCTAATACAAAAATGGGAAAAACTAAGAACAAGGATTGGTTCTTTAAATACAAAGATACTTTTATTACTTTCCTACATTAAGCTAATCTAAGGGTGATTTTTATGGGAGAGAACATCGAGGCGCTCAAGAATGTGGTTGAGAATGAACCTCGTTTCTTTACGGAGGTCGTTGACAATCACTTGTGTGCGTTGACAATGATCACAAAACATTTAATGAGTGAAATGTAGAAAGGGATTGTTGGGTCCCAATGGTGGAAGTTGTGGTGGCAAAGGTGGAAGAGGAGGTTCCATGGCGGGAAGAGGCGATGGTTGATTATCCAAACGTCATTTGTATCAAATTGATAACGGGGGTAGTCTGTCCGATTAGGGTTCGGGTGCGACGATTAGTGGTCCGAGGAGGTTAAATCAACTTCGATTTTCTTGAATTGAAGAATAGGTGAGGTGATGTAGGAGGAGTAGAGAAGATTAGTTCCACGGGATCCAAGTTAATAGCCAATGGAGAGGATTGTTCTGGGTATTCGGTCTGGGTATGGTTTTTTCTTGTCGGGGCAGGAACCCCTCGTGGTCTATGGTCGATATGGGTTGATTTGGGAGTTTTGTAAGTGTTCAAGAGTTTATCTCACAGATTCCCGGTGACCTAATGGGAGAGAGCAGCGGAGACATAATGGGGCTTGATGGTGGAGCTGTTTGGAAATCGGTAGGTGGAGATAAGTTTTGGTGAGGTGGTGAAGTGGGTCGTGGGTTGACAAAGCAACAAGCTCGTACACTTATTCGGGCGGTTCTTTTGAAGGCGTTGGCATTTTTTGTCATTGTTTGACTTCGTCATGATTAAGGTTAGTAAGATTCTTTGAAAGAGATGGAGATTTTTTGTGAACTAGGTTGCGTTGTTTGGGGATAATCGTGATCTAATTTATAGAACATATTCTATATGGTTATTTAAATGTTTTATACTTCCAAATTGGGTAAAATCCATAATGATTAGATTTTGGCTTAAAAGGTCAACCTTCTAAGGTCTATTAGCTGGGAATGGGTTTGATATTTGAGGGATCTAGGGAGGTTTATGATGTGGATATATTATTCATTTGAACAGTAACAACTAACCAGCCGGTTCTGTCGGTTCCATTTGTAGAATGGAATTGGCCTTCTATATTGAAGGGAACCGGCGGTCTGCATAGTGCAGACATCATGAATATGAAAGAAAAGTAAAGAGTTCTAGTGTTTTTTGTGACTATTTGAATAACAATGTTGAGGTAGCGGTTTATCTGCTTTAAAGAAGTAAATTATATTATGAGGATAAACCCCAATGTTCTCCTTGATTTGTGTTGATACGATTTAATTGTATTCCGGAATTAATGTTAGGTATGCAAGTCCTTTAGTATTTATAGAGACATATGTTATGCAGGATGTGTATTCGTTTTTTTTTTTTATTTTGTATTAAAACCATGCAAGTATGATCATTTTGTGTATTTCCTTTTTGTTTGAAAGTTTCTTGTTGCTTTAGCTCGGCATTCCGGGCTTTTTATAATGTTTGAATCCAATTATTTAACAATGCTTATGCTTACTTAGTAGTTTATAGTATTGTCATATAGTTTAGTGATGAAAGTTCCTGAATGGTTTAGATTTGTGTCGGTAAATTGAATCCTATAGACTTAAAGTGAGATGGAGGTAAATATGAAATAATATCCGTTCCTTGCTGGTCGTATTAGTCTTTGGTTCCTCGAGACCGAGAGACATAGTATAAGTAGGTTGACAGGTTAACGTTTGTGAGATTTAATTAAAGATTCGCATTGTTGTCTTTCGAATGGGACGGACATTCTCCAATTGTGATGTTCTCCTTTTTGGCACATTATCGCGAATGATAGTGATGCGGTAATTTCGTGTTGTTTGGTGCGGAGTAATAAGAGATCGGTGGTGGTTATTGTTCTGTGGTACCGTTGGCACGTTTATTGTCACATAAGACTGGTTATGGTCATCTTGTTGTATTTCATAGGTACTATGGCTTGTGTCATCTATTAATGCTTCGTTGGCTTGCTTTTCCCGGCGGATACTACTCGGCTTCAGGTTGCTCGGATATTGGCTCACGGCGGTTGTATTATTGTGACAGAACCATGAAGTGAGTGTGGCAACATCCATGTTGTGCACAACTCGTTTTACTTTGCGATCAACATAGTCTCTCGCATGATCGGAATCGGCGTAAATTATGGTTTCTACACCCGTTCCTTTGGGATACTATAAACCTAAGTATGTTGTTCCCTTAATGTATCTAAAATTTCTTTTTACCGCTTCAAGATGTGATGATTTGGAATCTTCTTGGAAAAAGGTGGCATAGACAACACTTAAACATCACGTTAGTACGGCCTCCTACGTCTTGCATTTAGGGCTTGATAAGGACTATCCAATCCATGCACGATACTGCTGTGTCGTCAACGGAATTCCTCGTCTCTTCGTCCGGCGGGTGTTTGTTTTTGTCGATGTACATAGATGGTGTTTGATGAGGGTTTGGGAATCTTTTGACCATTTATTTTTTTGCATTTCTTTAATGTTTTTTGATTTGTTGAAAAAGATGCGCTATCTGCTAGTATGCTTGATTTGTAAATCAGGGGAAGAAATTTAACTTCAACCCATCATGTTTCATTGCGAATCAGGCGTGCTTTGATTTTAGATAAACTCATTCACATAGGTCTTGACATGTTGAAACCGAATAATGAGTCGTCCAAGTTTTATTTGGGCTTTGATGATATGTGTTGAATACTCTTTTCTTTAGTAAATAGAGTCTTTAGCTGTTTTTACCAATCAAGTCCCATTTGTGTATCTTATGATAAAGGAGAGATGGAAACCCTTTCAGTCTATCGTACAAGCTTTTGGTCTTGTTTAAGACCATAAACGAGTCTTTTTGAGTTTGAATTCTTGGGGATAGGTTTTTCGGATATAATCGTCTATGTCAGGCGAGGTTGTGAGACGTTGGACTATGTTTTTTATTAATACTATTTAAGAATGACACTTTTGATATCTTTTGAAAAACTGCTTGAAGTCATGTGACAAGAATATGACATGGAGGATTCTTATAGATTCTAAGTACATTGCTACGGGAGATTGTTAATTAGCTGGTAGTCCGTAACTTTTAATTGGTTTGTATGGTTTTTCGTTCTATATACCACCTTTGATTGTTGGAGTACGTTTAGCCGTGGATAGTTGTTGGTGTTACCTTGTTGAATTACTTAAGCTCACCAATTTTACTTACATAATCAAATTCTCGACCATGATTCGTTCGTATTGAAATAACGGGGAAACCTTTTTGGACTTGATTTTTCTTACTCAAAATTTCAATTTGGTTCATTTGCTTCTTTTATGTTTCAATATCTATTTTTGTCCAAGGTTTCTGTGATGTAGAGTCATCGACAATGTCCAAATATTGTTGAAGTTTCCTCCATAACTTTTGAAACGGTCGAATGGACCACAAAATGTCCATATGTAAAAGTTCTAGTCACTTAGTGTTGATAACCTTGTTTTTTTTAGCGTTTTGGCTTGCGTTTTTGATTTTTGTTTCTCTTTTGGGTTTCGTGTGTTATATTTTTTGTTTACATGCGATCACATAAAATTGATTTTCTAAATTTTTGATTTGGTAAATTTCTTACAAGCTTTTAGATGATGCGATTGAATGAGTCGCATATTGGCGATGACCCAAGCTTCATGGATTATAAGGTAGAAGTATCTATCTATTGAAGTATAGACAAAGTCTATCTTAGTGGTGATTTGTTTCCATTTTTTTATTTATTTAACGAGCGTTATTTCCTAATTCCCTATACACTTTGTTATGTCGTCCTTAAGAATTTCACCACCGGTTTCACTAAAGAGTACTTTGCACTTTTTATCACATATTTGACCTATGCTAAGGAAGTTAAAGCTAAGATTTTCTACATGGCTAACATCATGAATAGTTAAAGAGTTGTGAGTAATCGTACCTTTTTCGATGATCTTGCTTTTAGTGTTACTATCAAACACTACGTTACCTCCATTAATAGCTTCATAGGTTGAGAAGAGATCTTTGTTTCCCGTCATATGTCTTGAGCATCCACTATCTTTGATCCATTTATCTAGTTCTAATTTGACTTTTAGGCGTACCTAAAATCATAAAAGAACTCAAGCATTTGGTCCCCAATATTTCATGGGTCTGTTAGCGTTATACATGCCGTTTGATTGGTTCATGTATAGATATGGTAGACAAGATCCCCAAGGACTAAAGTTAGGTGGTCGAAATTGATATCCCTATTGTGTTGAATAGTTCCAATTGACTTGGTGATAGTCACTCTTAGGGTATAAGGTGTTAGGTCTCCTATGAGGCTTTTTAGGGTGTGTTTGGATTTTACTTCTTCCTAGCCCTTGACCAAGTTTCAAGGGCGGTGTTTGTTTCATATTTCCTATAGTAGCATTAGACAATGATTTCTTAGTTATTTGTACCAAACTAGTTCTTTCAATTATGTTTAAATCCTAATTTTCACAAATCTCTGTAAAGGCCGGTTCCCTACGTCTGAACTGGCCGGTTCTCTTGCAGAGGGAACCGGCTCATCTAGTTCTACAATGGACATTTTCCCACTTTCTTGACTCAATTTTTTTGTTTTTGTGTTGCTAGTTGAAGCTATATCCTCTGTGAATCCAAGCCTCTTTTTATCTTTTTGTGTTCTTTGATTTTCAATCATTTCTTGCAAGAAATGGCTACTATTTTCAAACTTAGCAAGTTTTAATGAAAATGACTCAATCTTGGAATGGAGTTTGGCACAAGACACACATTCTACGCTAGCTTCCTTATTCTTTTCTAGTCTTTCTATCATACTCTTAAGTTCACAAACCTTGTTGTTTAGGATTTCATCTTTAGTTTTTAAGAGTTTGTTTTGTTTATTATCCTAAGACTAATTTTGCATAACTTGTTGTATTCATTTTGTAATGACTCGCTATCTAAGGATGAACTGCTATAGTAAAGAGTGCCGGAGAGTACCTCATTGTTGTCGAGTGCCATGAGACAAATTTCATCTTTCTTAGAGTCGTCTTCTCCTTCTTCACTATCACTCCAACATCCTCCAACAAAGGCCTTTTGGTCGTTAAAGGAGTGTTTGGGACAATCACTTATAAAGTGATTCAGGTCACCACACTTGAAGCACCTTCGCTCCTTTTTTCCTTCTTTTCCTCCTTCACTTTTCGGATGTTCTTTTTGTGGAAACTAGAAGGGGGTTGAATAGTTTACCGCTTTTTAAATTAATGTGACGTTTGTATATAAAAAGTTAGATTCGATTTTATGTGATCTCAATGTACACACAATATGAACAATCTAGTTAAGTAAATAAATGACAATAAGTAATAACGTAAATTTGTAAGACAAGAGATAAGAGTTAGAAAGATCAAACCATAACACACAGATTTATAGTGGTTCTGTAACGAAACTCCTCTTCGCCCTACTCCACTCCTCGAGTACCCAACTCGAGAGTTATCTTCACTATGTCGACAAACTCTCTTTAGGCGGAGAAAACCGTACACAAGTAGCTTACACCAATTTCCGACACTAAGCCAAACGTCGAGTCCTAATCTTAGCTAGAACCAATCTACCACACACTTGTATTTTGAGGCCTAAAATACTAACCACACTCACAAGATATCACTTCACCTAAACACTAACACGATCACCCTGATCTAACTATTACACACAATTACAAGAGATATAAATGAATTACAAGATACAACAAACACCAACTAAGCTATAATACTTCTTGACTTGATGATAAGAAGTATTCTTCTCTTGCACTTGAGGATCTAAGCTTGAATCACTTGGAAATAAAAGCTTAAGATTAAACGATCAAAGAATTATAGGAGATATGTAAACTGATTTTGAACAGAAAGAAAGTGAGTGCAAAAAGTGAAAAATTTGTAGGAAATAGTCCACTATTTATAGGCAAAGCTAGGAGCCCAAAAACATGGTCGGCCCCCTTATCACTAAGGGGGCCGCCCTTGCCTATAAGGGGGCCACCCATATCCAGACGCTCCCATTTTTTTCTTTTTCAAGGGAGGTGTTATTTGAAACATTTTTATCCGTTTTTAGGTAGAAAATTTGAATTCAAAATATTAATGTTGAATAAAACATTTCTTATAAATACAAAATGTTTTGTATAAGTTTTAAAAATGTTTGTTACATTTTATAAAAATGTAACGTTGAAAAAAAAATCCTTTGGTCATAAAATAAATTAAGCATTTATTTATTCATACCTTTAAGTGATTAAATTTTCGAAATGAAAATTTACGACTAATTACTTGTTTACGTTTAATTTTACATAGAGCGTTTTTACATTTTGTGATTATCAAAACATAGAGAGGTCAAAAAATATTAATAACGTTTTTAGGCATTATTTCTATCAACACTTTTTGTCTTCATAAGATTGATGGACAAACTTTCCTCTTCTTCTAAAAAAATTCTTGAAATCTCTTACGACCATGGCATACTCTTCATCACTACCCGAACATGATTCCTCTTCGTCACTTGATACTTTCCTTGCCTTTAGAGCAAAAGATTTATACTTTTCCTTCTTGATCTTAGAAGCCTCCGAGTCCTTCTCGAGCACTATCTCATAGACTTTTAAGTTGCCGATGAGTTCATCTAGAGGTAGTGTCGACAAGTCCTTAGATTCTTCTATCGCCGTCACCTTCGGACGTCATTTAGTAGGAAGAGCTAGTAAGAATTTCCTAACATGATTACGACTTGAAAAAGATTCATCAAGTGCTTTTAAAGATGTAATAATAGTATTAAATCTAGCAAATGCGCAATCAATGATTTCATCATCGGAAATAACAAATTCTTTATATTTTTGAACAAACAAATCTATTTTATTATCTTTAACTTGTTTGTTACCTTGATGAGTAATTATAAGTGAGTTTCAAACAACTTTAGCGTTTTTACACATGAATATTCTTTCATACTCCTTTTTAGGTAAAGCATTGTATAAAACCATTTTAGCCTAATCATTTTTAGAAATCATTTTCTTATGAATCTCTTCAAATTTTTCATAAGGAATGACTTCTTCCTTACTGGTATCCTTATTTTTAATGGTAGGTTTGTAATCACCATACACTATAATATGCCAAAGATCAATATCCTTAGACTTTACATAAGTTTCAAATCTATTTTTCCAATATATAAAGCAATTAGCCTCAAAGAGAGGTGGTCTTTTGATGTGAGGGTTGCGAAGACTTCACATGAAGTTTTACAATCTCATAGGCAGTGTACCTAGTCGTTGTAGTGTAGTATAGGCAAGACTCGAGGGTTGTTATCGTTCTCTAAGGGAATAGGTTGGGAAGGCTCAAACACGGTCTAACAGAATTCTAAGGGGTTGAGAGAAGATTCTTTTTGTATTTTTATATTTTATAGAAAGCAAGTAGATCAATGGTTTGAGAGGTTGGTTTGATTAACTAATAATTAAAGTAAATATAATCTAAACTACTGGTGATAACTTTATGATAAAAATATGTATTTACCTAATCATGCACTACTCCTTAGATTTCTTCTCCTAGATCTGTTGCTTTGTCACACTTGTGATGATATGTGTAAGTATTTCCTAAGTCATGAACGAATTACACGAACCCGCTGTCTATTTAATATTCTGTTAAGGCAACGCACAAGTAAGGTAGTATGAAGACTATTACAAGGCCCCTAAGAGTATATTAAATGCATGTGAAATATCTTAAGAGGGATCAACCATAATAGGGGCAAGGTGGTATGAAGACTGTTATCGATGGTATTCTTTCTACACTACTCGCGTGTCCCTAGACGTTTATGCCAATTTAATACCTTATGGCTAGTTTTCTAAAGCCTAACGCGCACATCCATCAACAAGAAACAACATCAAAAGGATCTACAACCTAACTTTCATGCAATCATAAGTAAATACAAAGGAGGGTTTAGCCTAGCATGTTAAAGATAAAGCAAGAACATAAATCAATCAAACAACACACAAACATATTGAATGATTAATGATAAACAATCTTACTTGGGTAAAATATGGATTAAAGGTAGTTACAATAGGGTTTTGAGGCCCTAAAAACGACCTAAAAAGCTGCTAGAACGACTAGGGTTCGTCTCCCTAAAGTTATACAAAGTTACACCCTTAAAACCCTAATTTCGGTTAATATATATATAGGAAAATTGTTGTGACGACGTCGCTTTAAAGTCCTGACGCCGTCGCCACGTAGATGATTCTAAATCCTCTTTAAGTTGGCCACGTCCTAACGTCGTTGCTAGATTTCTGACGCCGTCACTAGATAGATCACAACGGCATCGCTTTGTGCCTGCGACACTGTCTCCACGCGCTGTATGCATAATTCTTCAAGAGATATGGTGTAGGTCCGTAGTCTTGTCCGTTTCTTCTCTAAATGAGCCCAAGTCATGTGTATTTCCTCTAAATGTCATCCAAGTGCTAAAAACCTGAAAACAAACGATTAAGCACATAATCTGGGCATATTTGCATGATTTAAGGGGTTAAATGACCCCGATATAGTGTAGACACCTCATCAAATACCCCTACACTTGAGATTTGCTTGTCCTCAACCAAATGGGCTTTTCTACCTAGACAATAGCAATATTGGGGTCATATAACTTACTCTTTAAAAGCATTTTACAACACATCCTTCTAGACCTCGTAATTGAAAGCACGAAAAGTATATACTAGCACCTCACATAAGTGTTTGAGATTCTCTCTTTCTCTCAGGTGTATAATAAATTATAACATAATGGGGAAACGGAAAATCAACACTCATTACCTGTCATAACATATAAATTACCATAGGCTTGGTAAAGGATCAAACCTCAACTGTTGGGCGCAAGTATTATTTATTACTGTCAAAGAGGTCTTTTAAACGGTTGTGGGGTGTAGGTGTAAGATAACATAAATAGAAACGGAAACGGATGGGATATATTTGGGTGCCTTTGGGTGAATTTGGGGTGAAATGGTTAGCTTATTATTTATAAGAATACACGCTGATTTGGTTTCTAAGCCAAGACTCGAAAAAAGATATACAAACTCTACACAACTCTACATCAATCTCTTGCTTTTTCTTTTCTTGACTCTAATATAAACATAAGCAAATGGCAACCCGTACATTTTTTCACTCTTTTTTTATATACGTTTTTTATATATTTTTTTCATACACTTTTGCCCTGTCATTGCTTAAACATATAATACATCATGGGGGTTTATAGATACACCCCTACACTTGAACTTTTACATGCTCGATTATTTACAATCTAACTAATGACCCGATTTGAGGTGGATCAAAATAACATGGAGCTTATTAAGCTCTATTGGGGGTAATAAATTACTTCTTCCCCAATTCTTCATAAGATGAATACTACCATGAATCCCAATCAATACCTAATTGTCCATAACGTATTTACAAGGAAAAGGACCTATAGCAACCGTGTACTCAAATAATTAACTATAGGTTAAAAACACTAAAGTACTAAAGTTGAGTACCTATAATGCAGGCTAAGTCCATTTAGGTTTTAACAATTTTGGATTCAAGGTGACAATGCTCTACATTAAACGTCTGACTTAACCAGACAATTAACGAGAACTGTGAAAAAGGATAGGCTCCGGGGGGTTGTACTAGGGTATCCTGCAGCTAACAATGAATGCATAGCAAGGGATTGATAGTTATATGATCGTTGTGACCATCATAAACAATTACAAGTTTAAAGACATGGGTAAATCTATGCCTCAATATCTAGCAAATTCTAATAGCTCACTATGCGGTCTTCGGGATGCATCACAAAAAACAAGTTCTAGAGATTTAATAAACTATCGCAACACTTATATAATTTAACACCAATACCAATGCTCCATAAAAGGCGACAAGACCAAACTACACATCCGTAATGATTGAATAAACCCATATGACTCATTCAACCTTAACTCGAGAAAGCTACAGGTATAAACAATCTTGGGTAACAATAATGGAAACCCTAATTCCTAAAGATCTAAAGGCAAACGTCACATTTTTGGGGTGTAATTTTAGAGGGTTTTTGTGCTAGTCATATAATTCCTATCCATGATACGCTATTATACCCGGTTATTATCTTCGGTATGTTCCATAAAAAAATAAGGTCAGAAATTACTTTTTTATGCTATGTTTCGATATATTACCCATCATTTTAAGGACAAAGCAAATGGCAATTGAAGGAATATAGTTTCTAAGGCTTATTTACCCCTACACTTAAGTTGAACATTGTTCATAATGTTCTATAGAAGTGCCTGTAAAAACAAATAAAGGGAAAAGAAAACAAGTAAAAAAAAACTAGTCCTCCCCTGGTTTGCTCAATAATTGAGAAGAAACATGCGATAACTGGTTAAATCGTCCTCCAAGAATCATCTAATGAAACTTTCTAAGAACTTCCAAGCTTCTTCTCATCAAATATAACCTGTAATCAAAGATAAAGACAACTACACCAAGCATAAAATTATATATATATATATATATATATATATATATATATATATATATATATATATATATATATATATATATATATATAATGAGAATTTAGGGTTTGACTCTATGAAAGCAGTAAAGATAGGATGAGAGTAATGATGTAATCATAGGTTTATGCATGTTTATAAAAGAATTACAAATTTTAAATGTTGTGCAAACTATTTTTCGAAAATACTTGAATTTTTTTAAATTTTCCTGTAGCTGGGCTCACAACGCCGTCAGGATTAATCCTGACGCCGTCTCCAGACTCTGAGAGAAATTTTCTTTTCGTTTTCTTTTAAAAACTTCCTGCACTCGATTATATAAGTTAATTCCTGTATGAAATTGCTGCATGAAACCTGAGATTAGTCAATACAATCATATGACTCGAAACTTGACACAAATTAATCTAAACAAGTTATTTTAAATGTTTGAATTGGTTCTTTATTTTGTGCAAAATACCTTTGAATGTAAATAAGACGCCGTTACAAACAAACAAAACATGATTACAAAATGATGAATTTAAACATTAAAGAATAAATGAAAAGAATTAAAACACAAGACACTCCTAGTATGCGAGAAAAATAAACATTGGGTTGCCTCCCAGGAAGCGCTTGTTTTTGTTCGAGTCACGAGCCTGACTATACCCTTAGATAACAGATAAAGGGGAGGGCTCCCCTACACTTGACTTCAAGTGCAGGTGATAGTAATGATACACACCATTGTTGTGAGATGGAGCCATATGCTAAAAAAATAGTTATTGAATAATATGCTCCAAATGGTGTGTTTCTTTTATCCTAAAATTCTCTACTTCTTTTGGCCTAACGGGTGAATTAAGTCCTCTTCTTAGAAAAGAAACTTCCTTAGATTCTAATTCTCACTCATTTTATATCATCTCCATGTTCAAAAAATAAACACTTAGGGAGTATGTCCTAATAAACCCGGTTTAAATCCATAATGTTTCTTAGGGTCGTCAATGCATGGGTGATAATAGCAATACGTATCCTTAGGGTGGAAAGATGCCACGTGAGGTGAAGGCGGTGTATGATTGGTCAAATGATCTACTTCCTTCATCCTAAAACTGTCCGGACTAGGTGGTTTGATGGGTGGTTCGAGGCCTCTTTCTTCTCCTAGATCTACTTCTAAGGATGAGAAACTAGGAAAGGGTTGTGGTTGAGGCTCCGGTTCATCAAAACTAGGAATTTCCCTAGAACTAAGAAGAATGATTACAAGTGTTCAAGCCTAAATCCTCTAGTGGTGTTTCGTCTAAAGGTTCTACCTCAATCGGGATTCCTATAATCTCTTCTATTTCATCTGGGTAAGTCACGGGCGGTGTGTTTTCCTTAAATGATGGGAGGACTTATGGGGTACTTTGTGGGTTTGGATTTTCTACCTTATCCCATGTTATACCCCTATGCAACTCAACCCAAACATTCTCATTTCCAAACAATCTTTTTGCTTGAGCCTTTAAATTTGCTACTTCTTGTTCAGAAATAATGTATGGTGGGTTGTCCTATTCTTTTTGGCCTTGGGCAAAATTTTATATGGCTTCCCATGCTTCTTCACCACTTAATTCCCTAAGATTCTCGTCTGCTGCAAAGTCAAGGTTCATCCGGGTATAGTCGTCGACATGATCATAAAATAATTAAGTAAGGGACCATAAATCGAGGCCATGATGAGGGACTCTTTAGATTAGGTTTTTGAAACGAGTCCATGCATCGTAGATAGATTCATCTTGATGTTGTTGGAACACCAAAGTATATCTTTGGAATGGGAAGGTTGTGGTTCGTGGTAGGTTTTGGTGGTCTTTCATACATCATGATGGTGAACGAAAGAGTTACATACAAAAGGCACAAAGAAAAGATAGACTACAAGAAAGCTAATATACAGAAATAAAATTCTCACTTGAAAGGATTCAAGTGAGGATCGAAACCTAACTATTCCCCATGCAGCGGCGCCAAAAACTTGATGTGAGGGTTGCGAAGACTTCACATGAAGTTTTACAATCCCCTAGGCAGTGTACCTAGTCGTTGTAGTGTAGTATAGGCAAGACTCGGGGGTTGTTATCGTTCTCTAGGGGAATAGGTTGGGAAGGCTCGAACACGGTCTAACAGAATTCTAAGGGGTTGAGAGAAGATTCTTTTTGTATTTTTATATTTTATAGAAAGCAAGTAAATCAATGGTTTGAGAGGTTGGTTTGATTAACTAATAATTAAACTAAATATAATCTAAACTACTGGTGATAACTTTATGATAAAAAGATGTATTTACCTAATCATGCACTACTCCTCAGATTGCTTCTCCTAGATTTGTTGCTTTGTCACACTTGTGATGATCTGTGTAAGTATTTCCTAAGTCATGAACGAATTACACGAACCCGCCGTCTATTTAATATTCCGTTAAGGCAACGCACAAGTAAGGTAGTATGAAGACTATTACAAGGCCCCTAAGAGTATATTAAATGCATGTGAAATATCTTAAGAGGGATCAACCATATTAGGGGTAAGGTAGTATGAAGACTGTTACCGATGGTATCCTTTCTACACTACTCGCGTTTCCCTAGACGTCTATGCCAATTTAATATCTTATGGCTAGTTTTCTAGAGCCTAACACGCACATCCATCAACAAGAAGCAACATCAAAAGGATCTACAACCTAAGTTTCATGCAATCATAAGTAAATACAAAGAAGGGTTTAGCCTAGAATGTTAAAAATAAAGCAAGAGCATAAATCAATCAAACAACACATAGACATATTGTATTATTAATGATAAACAATCTTACTTGATTAAAACATGGATTAAAGGTAGTTACAATAGGGTTTTGAGGCCCTAAAAACGACCTAAAAATCTGCTAGAACGACTAGGGTTCGTCTCCCTAAAGTTATACAAAGTTACACCCTTAAAACCCTAATTTCGGTTTAATATATATAGGAAAATCGTTGCGACGGTGTCGCTTTGAAGTCCCGACGTCGTCGCCACTTAGATGATTCTAGATCCTCTTTAAGTCGGCCACGTCTTGACGCCGTTGCTAGATTTCTGACGCCGTCACTAGATAGATCACGACGGTGTTGCTTTGTGCCTAGGACACCATCTCTACGCGTTGTATGCATAATTCTTCAAGAGATTTGGTGTAGGTCTGTAGTCTTGTCCATTTTTTCTCCAAATGATCCCAAGTCACGTGTATTTCCTCCAAATGCCATCAAGTTCTAAAACCTGAAAACAAACGATTAAGCACATAATCTGGGCATGTTTGCATGACTTAGAGGGTTAAATGACTCCGAAATAGTGTATAAAACGACACCTCGTTATTTTTGCATAGATTGACCCTCTTTTTAGTTTTCCGAATCTATAATCGTTTAAAGATTTAAAATACAATATATTTTAAAAACTTTGGTAATCTAGCTCTTGATGCCAATTGTGAAAAACTAAAAGGGGGTTAAATAGTTTTACTGTTTTAAATTTAATTTTTGAAACTTAGATTTGAATTTATGGTAAGTTGACGATATTGATTTGGTATGATATATGAAATAAGTATGAAATGAAAGTAAAGTAAATGGAGAGTAAGAAAGATAAAACCGAGACACAAGCGTTTACAGTGGTTCGGCTACAAGGACACCTTCCTTGCCCTACTCCACTCTCCGAGTCACCTACTCGAGAGTTCGTAAATACTAGTCACCAATCTCATTTATCCGGCGAAGAAGCCTCACAACGTCGCTTACACCCTTTTAACGGTACAAAGCTAAATACCGGATTCTAACAAAGGTAGAATCAACCCAATGCAATCACACTTCTTTTTACAAGGATGATGAATAATGCTATAACTACTAAATGATGTACAAGTTACAGAAAAGTAAACTTGATGAGATGATGGAGATGCGAAACAAGATTGCTTGAACTTGATCGTCTCGTATGCTATTTCGGCAATTTCTTCTACAAAGAGAATTACCTACAAATGATGTATGAAACTATCTAGAACTGAAAATGAGAGAATGGTCAGTTTATAAGAGAGATAAGAATAAAAATGAGTGAGTAAAACATGAGAAATAACTTGGTATTTATAGGCATAATCTGGCACTATAGCACGGTTCTGTCGGTTCATTCTGCAGGAGGGAACCGACCAGTATAAGCCAATGGAACCGGCTTGCCCTGTAGCCCGGTTCTAGGCGGTTCCTTTTACCAAAGGGAACCGGCCAATGTAAATCCATGGAACCGGCATTCTGACACACAATCTAAAATTTAGATTGCCAAATCTTGAAATATCATGTGTAATCTTGGTAGATTTGCCTAAGATATGGTAAGATGATTATGTCATCAATGATGTAAAGAATTACAAATATTAAAAAGTAAAAACCCCGCGAGGGGGATACAATGCTTGTTACAAACCTCTTTTAGCATACTCCGATTTATCTTATAAACAATGTGATTACTTTTCAAAGACTTAGTAGAGATTCATAGCCTCGGCTTTTACTTATTTACTTGCATATAATAAACCCAGGGGGGATACATGGCTTATTACCAACTCTTATTACATACTCGTTTATCTTATAACAGTGTGATTACTTTTCAAAGACTTAGTGAATTCATAGCCTCGCATTTCAATCTTTTCATAAACCCGTGAGGGGGGTACCTGCTATAAATTACGAATACATGTGTTTTACAAATTACATGCTATCCTGACATATCATTACAATTGCTGTCTAAGTTATCTATCCTACAAGTCGTTAAATTTGACTTCAAGTCGTTAAATTGACTTTGGATATTAATGTGTTAATATTACAAATCCTACAAGTCGTTAAATTGACTTCAAGTCGTTAAATTGACTTTAGATGATAATGTGTTAGTGTCATAAATCCTACAAGTCGTTAAATTTGAACTTTACAATGTCTTAAATTGACTTTGGGACATGTTAAATTTGATATATGACTCTTCAAGTCGTTAAATTGACTTTCTGATAAAAAATGTGTTAGTGCGATATGCTTAGACAAGGAACAAGACCAATCAGACCAATCAGACCAAACAGACCAAACAAGACAATAACGGGATAATACATTGTTACTATGATAATTATATTCGTTGCAATTATTACTAATAACGGGTATATAATAACGTGACCCAAGATCATAACAATATCATTTTACCTACAAATGTTGTTTATACAATTATATACACTGTGACTTGTATTCAAATTGTTTAATCAAATCTATGAATTTCCTCAACCTATTGATGTTGGACTTTTTAGCATGTATAATCTCAGGTTTTGACAATAGTACGGGCAACGGAAAGTTGGGGCATGGAACTCGAAATGGCTAAAACTTGTTAATCATTACAATGTAAGTAACCAGGATTTTGGAGCCTGCCTTTGTAAAACTCTGAGTTAAATGAATGATAACTATCCTTTTGAACAAACGTCTCTTTTGAGTTCATTTTCTATATATATTGATTGTTTGTTTCCCATTGAAGTAATACCCCAGATTAGCTTCCGCTGCTATATTGTAAAAATGGGGGTGTTACATCTTTCTTCTCCAAGATCTACTTCTAAGGATGAGAAACTAGGAAAGGGTTGTGGTTGAGGCTCTGGTTCATCAAAACTAGGAATTTCCCTAGAACTAAGAAGAATGTCAATGATTACAAGTATTCAAGCCTAAATCCTCTAGTGGTGTTTCGTCTAAAGGTTCTACCTCAATCAGGATTCCTATAATCTCTTCTATTTCATCTGGGTAAGTCACGAGCGGTGTGTTTTCCTTAAATGATGGGAGGACTTATGGGGTACTTTGTGGGTTTAGATTTTCTACATTATCCCATGATATACCCCTATGCAACTCAACCCAAACATTCTCATTTCCAAACAATCTTTTTGCTTGAGCCTTTAAATTTACTACTTCTTGTTCATAAATAATGTTTGGTTGGTTGTCCCATTCTTTTTGGCCTTGGGCGAAATTTTATATGGCTTCCCGTGCTTCTTCACTACTTAATTCCCTAAGATTCTCGTCTGCTGCAAAGTCAAGGTTCATTCGGTTAGTCCGCCGGCACATGATCATAAAATAATTAAGTCAGACCATAAAATACGAGGCCATGATGAGGGACTCTTTGGAATAAAATTTTTGAAACGAGTTTCATGCCTCGTATATAGATTCTTCTTGATGTTTTGGATATTAACTAAAAACACCAAAGTATATCTTTGGAATGGGAAGGTTGAGGTTCATGGAGGTTTTGAAAGGGTGATGTAGGTGGCTTTCAAACATCATGATGGTGAAACGAAAGATTTAACATACAAATAAGGCAGCAAAGAAAAGATAGACCTAATAACAAGAAAAGCTAAAATAAATAGAAATAAAAATCACTTTGAAAGGATTCCAATTGAGGATCGATAACCTAACTATTCCCTCTAACAAGCGGCGTTCCAACCAAAAACTTGATGGGAAAGTTGGGCGAAGACTTCACACGAAGTTTTTACAAAACAATCCCTAGGTAGTGTACCTAGTCGTTGTAGTGTAATATTTTTTTTATTTATTTTTTATTTATAATTTTTTTTGTAGTATTGCAAGAATCATGTGGTTGTTATCGTCTTTAGGGAAAAAAGGTTGGGAAGGCTCGAACACGGTCTAACGAATTCTAAAGGGGTTGAGAGAAGATTCCCTTTTGATATTTTTTATATTTTATTCGAAAGCAAGTAAATCAATGGTTTGAATGAGGTTGAGTTTGATTAACTAATAATTAAGTCATTATAATCTAAACTATTGGTGATAACTTCATGATAAAAGATGTATTGACATATATGTCTAAGATGAAAGATCATCATATTGGATTCTCACGAGTTTTGGTGCTGTGGAAATATGTTGTTAGATCTGTGTAGTACTTTTGCTAAGTCATGAACGAATTACACGAAAGCCCGTCGTCATTTAATATTCCGTTAAGAGCAACGCACAAGTAAGGTAGTATGGAAGACTATTACCAGGCCCCCTAAAGTATATAAATGCATTGAAATATCTTAAGAGGATAACCATACTTAAGGGTAAGTATATAATACTGCTAACCGTGATATCCTTCTACACTACTCGCGTTTCCCTAACTCTATGTTGCCAATTTAATACCTTATGGCTAGTTTTCTAGAGCCTAACACGCACATCCATCAACAAGAAGCAACATCAAAAGGATCTACAACTAAGTTCAGCAATCAAAGTAAAAATACAAAAGGGTTTAGCCTAGCATGTTAAAGAATAAAGCAAGAGCATAAATTCAATCAAACAACACATAACATATTGTATGATTAATGATAAACAATCTTACTTAGATAAAAAACATAGATTAAAGTATTTTACAATAGGTGTTGAGGCCCTAAAAATAACTAAAAACCTGCTAAAATGACTAGGTATTCGTCGCATCCCTAAAGGATACAAATTTAACACCCTTAAACCCTAATTTCGGTTTAATAATAAAGAAAATCGTTGCGACGTGTCGCTTGAAGCCTAACGTCCGTCGCCACTTAATGAATCTAGATCTCTTTAAGTCGCCACGTCTTACGCCGTTTGCTAGATTTCTGACTGCCCATCACTAATAGATCACGACGCGTTGCCTTGTGCCTGCGACAACCGTCTCCACGCGTTTTATAATGCATAATTCTTCAAGCGATTTTGGTGTAGTCCTAGTCTGTCCCATTTTTTCGCTCCAATGATCCCAAGTCACGTGTATTTCCTCCAAATGCCATCAAGTGCTAAAACCTGAAAACAAACGATTAAGCACATAATCTGGGCATGTTTGCATGACTTAGGGGGGTTAAATGACCCTGAAATAGTGTATAAAATGACACCTCGTCATTTTTGCATAGATTGACCCTACTTTTTAAGTTTTCCCGAATCCATTAACGTTTAAAAATTTAAAACACAATAATTTAAAACCTTGGTAACCTACTTCTGATGCCATTTGAAAAATAAAAAGGGGGTTGAATAGTTTTACTGTTTTATAAATTAAAATTTCTTGAAACTTAATTTGAATTTATGGTTAAGTTTGACGATATTATTTGGTAGATATATGAAATAATTTATGGAATGAAAGTAAAGTAAATGAAGAGTAAAGAAAGATAAAACCGAATACAAGCGTTTATAGTGTTCGGCACAAGGACCATACCTTCCTTTCCCTACTCCACATCCCCGAGTAACCTACTCGAGAGTTTGTAAATACTAGTCAGCATCTCATTTAATTCCGACAAGAAGCCATCACAACGACGCTACACCTTTTAAACGGTACCAACTAAATACCAGGATTCTAACAAAGTAAAATCAACCCAATGCAATCTCACTATCTTTTTACAAGATGGGAATGGCTATGACAACTAAATATGTACAAGTTACATAAAAGTAAACTTAATGAGATGATAGAGATGCGAAACAAGATTGCTTAAACTTGATCGTCTCATATGCTATTTTGGCAATTTCTTCTACAAAGAGAATTACCTACAAATGATGTATGAAACTATCTAGAACGGAAAATGAGATAATGATCAGTTTATAAGAGAGATAAGAATGAGAATGGGTGAGTAAAACAAGAGAAATGGCTTGGTATTTATAGGCATAATCTGGCACTGTAGCACGGTTTCGCCAGTTCCTTCTGCAGAAGAACCGACCAGAAAGCAATAATAGAACTGGCTTCCCGCCCTGTAGCCCGTTCCTATCTGGTTCCTTTACCAAGGCAACCGTCTAAATGTAAACCATGGAACCAGCATTCTTACACATAATTCTGAAATTTAGATTGCCAAATCTTGAAAATATCAAGTTAATCTAGGTAGATTTTCCTAAGATTAGTAAGATGAATAAGGTCATCATGATGTAGCAATATTGAAAGTCTAAGATATGAAATATATATATGTGTTCTAGATTTTTACTTGTAACAATTTTATGAATTTGTTATCGACAAAACACGAGAAGATCGTAAGATAGAAATAAATGTTTTTACCAGTTTATTTGTATTAACACTCCACGTTGGGGAAAGATTGTTAGCCTTAAAATGTGAGCGTCATTTACGGAATTACATTAGTTATTATAGACGGGACACGTAAGGACTATTTATGTCATGTTAGCATAGTTAGAAGTCACTAAGGCTATATATACCCCTCCATACTTCCATGAAGTGGCGAGGATAATCATTTGTAAGTGTGTGTGTTTCTTTTCTCTTTAGAACACACACATCTTCCCATCTTATTTTCTTTCTCAATAATATGGTTACTCATTTCTTTTATCCTCTCCGACCTTCGGATCTACCCATGTTAGTGAATTTTATATGTTAACAAAAGCTTATATACACTTAATGTGACAAAATGAATGATGCCACAAAGAAGGAAACTAAATTGAATGGGGCTAACTTTGTAGTTGTTAACTTGTTACGTCAACCTCCTGAAAAGGGAGGACTTTACCTGGTTTGAGTATATATGTGTCACGATGGATTCAAACTCCGTGGACTAGTCGGCCAAAATGTCAAAAACCATTGTTACCCAAAAAAAATCGAAGCTATGTTGTTTGAAGGTTAAGCAGTCCAGATGTATTAAAAAGGCTGCTAATATTTGAAATATCTCATGGGGGTAATCAATGGAGTGCTTGGATCTGTTCTTTCTTGTTTGCCAGTTTTTTAGCTTGATGCAGAGGAGTTTAAAGGGTGTTTGGTTGTTGGGTTTCAGGGAGCCTAGAAAGGAGTTATAGAGATGGTTTGGCCTCATATGTATGGGATAATGCCTTCTATGGATGCGAGTCTTCAACTTTTTTGTGAGGTGGTTGGTGTAGTTTAGGAGTTGTCTGTCTTTGTAAAGAAAATGTAATCATTTGTCTGAGGTATCAAGGCATGTGTCTTAGATGATGCTTGTTATGGACAAGTTCGTTTGCCCACGCTCCGCTGCGGGGCGTTTGGCGGGCGGTGGTCGGGATCTGTGTGTCGAACATCGTTTCGGGTTTTGTTATATTTTAGCTTTTGTGTATTATGACGGTTATGTACGACATTGTATTCTATACAAAGAAATGTTCAGCTAAAAGTTTAATACTACTACTCTATTTTTAATGTACATGAAGGTTGGTTTATTCCCAGCCAATTGCGATTTTTTTATTCCACCTAATTGCAGACACACCTCCATAAGCAGTTGGTGCAACAACACCTCCATAAGCAGTTGGTGCAAGCACAACACCGTTTTCCCATCCATCAGCACCAAACACCATTCACATGCCTTTTTGTCTAAGAGCCTCTTGTTCAACAGACTTGGTTCCTTCATTCGCCTACAAAAAGAAACAAACGTGTGAATTCCTTGGAGCAAGTTAAGTTGATCAAGGCCATAACTAATAGTAATTTTCTAGAGGGTGGCAATTTAAAAAAAGGTTTCAGTAAAATAGGAAACAATTGTGTAGTGTGTCTAGAGTCATGCCGAACAGTATTTGTCAACTTTTTTCATAGATAGCAAAATTAAATCTCCTATATCAAGGGTAAGGAAGTAGAGCAACTCTTTTGTCAAACAAAAAGAAGTAATAAAATGGTGGTCAAAGCATACACTGTTCAATCTCAAACACTACTGGTGGTGGTGGTAAGGGTTGTGGTTGTGGTGATGGAGGTGTTGGCGTAGGCTGTGGACGAACAGGTGGCCTTCTCGAAGGTGTTTGTGTAGGATTAGTTGCAGGGCGAGGAGGTGGAACAGAAGGTCTCAACCGAGGTACACGAAAGCGAAAGGCGGATCTTTGATCTGTCATGATGTTTGAATGAAGCAAATGGTGAATAGAGTTAAGGGTTAACAAGTGTTTGTTTGTTTGATTGAGTTGATGTAAGTTGATACCTTAGAAAGATTGTAAGATTAGGCTTCTTAAGTCTTGACCTCTATTATAGGCAACTTTATGTTTTATCTTCGCAAGTATTCCATATCCATTCCACCATCTTTATCAATATTCCTGCTTATTGCTTAGCTTTGTTTCTAACTAAGACAATAAAATTTTCTATCTAACACCAGTATCAAGTATCTGTGAATCGCGATATTTGTTGTTCGACAACAATGGTTCGGTTAAATGAACAACTGTATGAACTTAGCAAAATCAAATACAAACCATACAAAATTGTAAAAATGAACTTTTTTCTTAGTAAAACAACATAATGATGATAACTAATTGCAAAAGTTTAGGCATTGGGGTATTATAATATAAACAGTTATTAAGCAGAAAAAATTATCAGTTAAATTAGTTAAACTGAAATAACAAAGTGCCTTAAGATAGATATAAAGTTGATTAATGAGGCTGAACACAAAGGCCTATTAGCTCAGCTGGTTAGAGCGTCGTGCTAATAACGCGAAGGTCGCAGGTTCGAGACCTGCATGGGCCATATATTTTTATGTTACGTTTAAGTTTGCTTACTTACTTCAAGACTTGGCCAGCATCACACATTCCCTCTTTTAAGATCAAGGAAACCAACTCGCAAGAGCACCATATCGTTTGCCTCCTTTTGTGTGCGACATGAGCTTATTAAGAAACCACGTGAATCATCCTCAACCCACATGGGCGGGTGTGGACCGGAAAGAGGGCATGTTAGCCAAAGCTCCTGTAAAAATTAGCCACTAATCAAAGATGGATCAAAATCTGTTAAAATGTGTATTAATCAACATTTTTCCACTGCATTGTAACAACAAAAATTTACACTTTACAACACTATACGAGTTTTGTTTCACCTCTTGTAGATTGACGATTATGATCCATCATATTGACATGTCTGTTTCTTTTAGGTTTGCATTACCGAATGGTGGATTTTGGTTGTCAATAATCAAATAGCATACTGTTTGAGCACAAAGTAGCTTAAATATATGTAAAAGAAGTAGTGTTCGCGGTTCGGTTCGGTTCGGTTTGTTGGAAGATTTAAACTATCCGTCGCGGGGCGGGTAATTAATTTTACTATCCGAAACCGAACCGTACTAGGCGGGTAACCGAACATGCGGGTACCCGAAGTGAGCGGTTACCCGCGGTTCGGGTCACGGTTAACCGTCTTTGACGTTTAATCGAGTTTAACCATATAAACAATAACATGGTATAGAACATAAAATGTATTTCTAGTAAAATTAAATGACATTGAATTTAAAAGTCATATAATACTTATTTCGTTACAATAATTGCATTCAAATACTCATATATAACATATTAACAAAGAAATATTACTCGACTTTTATAGATTACGATCACATTAATCAATTTTCACACATAGATTTTTACAAAAATGTTTACATTAGGAGTTAAAAAGTCATTATACAATTAAAGTATTGCAATAATCAGTTAACAGTTGTACAATTATTTGAATATTAGTTAAAAAACAATCATGTGTAATATGCACGGTTCGGTTCGGTTAACCGCGGATATCTAAAAGTGAAAACCGAAACCGAACCATGATAAACGGGTTTTTTCGGTTTCGGTTTTTTTCGGTTTCGGTTTCTTCGGTTTCGGGTTTCTTCGGTTATAGCATACTGTTTGAGCACAAAGTAGCTTAAATATATGTAAACGAAGTTAATATTACATAAATACTATAAGTCTCCTCATTAAGTATGAATGTTTAGGAAAAGACATTAAGTTGATATCCAAGTTGAAGGTGAGCTTTTTATTAATTTATTAGAGTCATAGTATTTATTAAGGCCCTTAGAAAATCAGCGACTACTGATTGCGCATCTAGCTCGCAAATTATTATGATAAGATCATCAAAGCTCGAGCTAAGCCTATATTAGCAAATAGCAACCACTTGGAAAAGTTTGACATGTTTCCTTTAAGGTATATCAACATGTGGGTGGAGATGAAAAAAATGCATAAATATGACCCACACCAAGAGATGATAATAAGAATATGTTAAAACATTGAAATTGATCTACAAACTCATCGTTAAACTTTTTGGTAAATAAACAGGTGGTGATGACTGTATATTCAGATTAGTAAAAAGACATACTCGAAGGACATGATCGATTCGCCCGTCCTCACTTCTGATTAACTTCTACTATATTACTGACCCATATGACCTTTCCACCGCCTATGGCTTTTCTGACATCTTCCTGAGTATTAACAAAAGAAAGATTTATAGATTAATTAATAACTGGTGCAACATAAGTGGAAGTGAAAAAAAGAAATGAGTCTAGATTGACACGTGTATGCAGCTCATAGACAAAAATTTCCACTTAACACGATACATCCCAACGTTTTTTGCCATAGCCAAAAAAACACTATTTTTAAATAGTCAACCAACTTGAAAATTTTGACACTTCCAAATCTGATTTTATTCATCACTGAATAATAAAGGACATTGAAGAGTCATATTCTAAATTAAGAAAGTCACGTTTAAAACGCGCCGCTGTAATAGAATAAATCAGCTTGGAAATGATTAAGTGGGTGTTTAGCGACTCAAAGTATCAATCTGTAGTGTTTGGTTATAACCTCATTTCAAGAACCATTCTTTAAAGAATGTGCTTAAGACCCATTTATAGTTCTTTTGAACCAAACAAAAATATATCATGGCGGAAAATATTACAACCCCGGTTACGGCCATGACCCAATGGCAACACCATAGGTGAGGTTAACTAACCCTACACCACTAACCTCATCTTGTACCAACAACCTTGTCTTGTCGCCACAATTTGCACCACTATCACAGTGCCACCACCAACGCAATACCGTTGTATGCAAATCAGAACTTTGAAAACCGTAACCTTTTGACCTACCTATATCAAAAAGTTATAAAACATGTTATTTAGAAACTGTAACCTAGTGACTTATTTATATCAGAAATTTGTTATACTCGATATTGCCATACCTGCATTAGAAATATGTGTCGGCCCCGTACTTGAAAACAAACACAAAGTAACCTTATTTTTAATCTTCTTCCCTGGTTCCTTCAATGCCTTTTCGACCCAATTCTATGTGTAAACAATATAAAATGGTAACCTTTTGACTTACCACTAACCTTACCACTTGAAAGTATACAAAAACTACTATAGGCTCAGATAGGTGGACAATCGAAAAAAGAGGACACATCCGCAATGGCTGCAAATCTAGTAATTTGCCCCGCCAAGATGCCGACAATCACAGCTTTAAGAGGGCGCACCGAGACTCATCATTGCCTGTTGTTTACATCACATTGTCCATACAAAGGGCAAAAACATGTAAGAAATCAATACGACAAAGTGAGTATGAGGCTCAGATAGGGGAACCAATTGGGAAATAAAGGATATACCCGTCATGGTTGCAAGCTTGTCAAGCTTGCTTGACATGACACAAATAATGTCATCGTTGCCCGTATCCACCTGAATACGTGTCAAACACCCAAACGACATAAAATAACTTCATAAGCCAAAAAATAAATTGATACTTCGTCAGAATATGAAAACTTTTGGCTCAGATTTGCAGGTGTGTCATCAGATAAAAGGGTATGCGAACCTGCCATGGCTGCAAACACGAATCTGGTCATGATGCCCCGCCAAGATACAGGCCGCTTTCACCCATTAAGTTCCAGCAACATAAAAGCCACACAATATTCTCAGATAGGATAATAATCGAAGAAGGAGGATGCATACGGCAAGGATGTAATGCAATCTCAATGTAATCGAAGCCATTCTGACTCATCATAGCCTTTCAATCCTGAAACTTCAATTCATCATTACATACTTACATTTTCGACGCAAGAACTAGAAACATGATTGTACATGAGGCTCAGATAGGCCAACAATCAAAGACAGAAGATGCATCCGCCATGGCTGCAAACATAAAAAGTTTCCATAACAAGCTACAAATGATCGGTTTTTAGATTCATTGTAGCCTTTCACAATTGATATCGCAACAAGTCTCATGAAATAGAAATCGAGCGAAAAAGCACCATGGCTGCTAGCCTCGAAAGCTCGCACTGCCACGATGCATATAGACAGTCCCAGCTTTATCAAAGTCATTCAATCTCATGACAGTTAATCACAATCTCTTTTTCTCTTAACTCCACCCAACCACGGAGCAACGGACCAAACACCCGTAAAAAATAAGATTTGGCAGCATATAGAAACAACCCGCATAACGACCCATAAGAATCATTTTTATAGCAAGCTAAGCTGTAAATAGTCAATATAGTATATCCGTCATGGCTGCGAGCTTAGGAAGTTCGCCATGCCACGATGAAAATAATCTGGATTCGTTCGAGTCCAACCACCCCACTACCAATATAGCTTTTGGATTAGAATAATTATCAGCCTACGTACTTGTTCTATCCCCTCATCTCTAATTAGGTGCATTACCTTTTCCCTTAAAAATTTTGTGATCCCTCGTGACCTGCATCCAAAAGTTTTATAAGATCATGTCAAGCAGCTCAAAAGATGAACACCTTTGCAAACATAAGC
>BQNB010043541.1:0-45450 GCA_026074375.1 Tanacetum coccineum | reverse complement strand
TTGACGAACGAAATTATTTTTTTACAATATGAGGCGTAATTAAAATATTGTGAAGGTGAAGAGGGCGATAAGGGTTAGGCAACATGCTATGACCGATGTTGGTGACGGGTATGAAATTACTGTTACCAACAAAAACAGACGGATAAATGTTTTTATTATAAATAGTACAAATATTTTTTGTATCGGAATTTAAATGTGAAGACGCACATGCGTTCATGTTCCACCTAGCTGTGTCAAAGTCTTAGAAGGGTATTGAAGGCTTGCGGAAGAAGCGTTTCTTGACCATTATTGCTAGTAAACATATGGGTGAGCATGGTTCGGTTTGGTTTGATTTTTGGCTAAAACCGAAACCGAACCAAAAATATTTAGTTTTTTCTTTTTAGAAACCGTTCGGTTTTGGTTTATTATAAGTTCGGTTTTCCAGTTTTTGGTTTGTTTTCGGTTTTTACTACGTTTATCGCGGTTTGACTTTTCAATGGTCGAATTTCTATTGTAACATAGAATAACTTTTTCAAGTTTAAAGAATAAAGAAACACAAAATAATGACAATACGAAACTATTGATGCTAAAAAAATTATATAAAAGAATTGTTTATGCGTCGTAAAGTGACACAGTAATAACAATGGAAAAACAAACGACCACGAAAGTTCTAGATGATAAATGTTTATGTGTTATAAATGACACATTCAATAAGCAATTGAAACACGGGGTTTTAAGATTATATGTATTTTGTCGGTTCGTTTTTTTGTTTGTATTTTTGCTAAAACCAAACCGAACCATAAACTTTGGTTTTTATAAATTACAAAAACCGAACCATCGGTTTATCAATCGGTTTCGATTTTTTAGTTTCGGTTTCTTGGTTTTTTACAGTTTAAGTTCGGTTTTTCGGTTTTCTGCACACGCTTAAGTAAACATATCCGAACCATTTTGTTGCAGCTGTGCGCTGTTCGAATTCACCGGGTGGACTGGAAGTTGGGCTGTCCCAACAAGGTGGGCCTCAATAGGTGCAGTCTTGGGCCTTTTCGCCTGAAAAGATTGCTGCTGGGTGTGCAGAGCACGCTGGGCCTGGAAGATGTGGTCTGCTAACCCATATTGGGCCAACAGACGTTGTTGGCTTTGAACAAGTTGGACCAATTCATACCACTATATCAGTGAGATTAGTGCTTAGAAAGAGGGACCCCCATTTGTTTCACGTGAGTGATTATAAGACCATAGGGAATTATGCCAAAGATATAACATTATTACGTCCATTGGTATCATGCACAAACTGGCATCCCGCACCCCATTTACACGTACCAGTTCGACCAAAACGACGACACACACTAGTTGAGATAGGTCCACGAGAGTCACAAGGTCGGTTATCACGAGAGTCGCGACATCGACTCAACATTTTCCAATAACACCAAAATAACTAAAACACCCTAATCAACAAAGATACCAATAACACTCGCAGAACACCACCAAAAATACCCACTCACTCGAAAAAAAAAGGAAAAACGAATGGCATTCAGGCATTGGAATCGCTGAAAACGATTAGCGTGTTTTCGCCGGTGCAGAACAACGGCCAACAGCGGCGCCTTTGGTGATTTTTTTGGGAGAATGACCACCCTGCCCTTTTAGGATTAGTTTTAATAAATCTTAAATGATTTACATTATACATTTATACGTTGATCAAACATGAATTTACGTGGGTGGCTTGTGGGACGAGATAATAAATGGTATTTTAGATTGTACCTAGAGAAGCAGATACAGAGCCAATAAAGGGCCAGTGGGTGGCTGGTCCCCTCAATTAGCCCAGTTTGTTTCTATTATATCAGCACATAGCCCAAAGAGTTTGTCACTTTAATTACTACGTAAAATTGAGACAATAATTTGGGACCATTATCAGGTCCATAAACAAATCTCAACTGGAGGCGGACAAATACTTTGAACGATATTAACATATTATAAATATACACATAGGAGCTCAAATCCGATGTCGTTTTGACATCGGGCCAAATTTGGGTCAAAGTAAAAAACAAAAAAAACTCCACCGGCCCATTAATGAGAAAGAAATGAAAACTTACAAAACATACACTCAACTTTTAACTATTTACGACTTATTTATATAATAAACTTTATTTATCAAATATATAACACATATCTACCGAATAATTCAGATAAAAAACCATCGGAAAGATCTTCGAATTACGAACAAAACGAGCCCAATATTGCAATGCTTCTGACGTACACACGATTTTATAAAAAATGTTGAAGTTTAATATAAATAAATAAAAAAAGAAAATTTACAAAACGTACCCTCAACTTCTAACTATTTACGACTTTTTATATAATAAATTTTATATTTTAAATATATAACACATATCTACCGATTCATTCAGATCAAAAAATATCGGCGGAAAGATCTTCGAATTGCGAACAGAACGAGCTAAATATTGCAATGCTTCTGACATACGTACGTTTTTAAAAAAATGTTCACGTAAATAAAATACATGTGTTGCATACAAGTCAGCCTTGCCGCAAATCGCGGACACATTCCCACTCAATATTCATTCAGAATCAATTCGGAAAAAAAATATGTTCCACCGCAACGCGCGGGTTATCTTGCTTATTATATATATATACTAAACACCGGTCCTTGGAATGGCCACACATGTTTTCCAAAGTACACGATTCCCGGCGTAACAAAAAATAGTAAAACAACATATTATATCTATATACTAAACAACAGTCCTTAATGACTAACTTTGCAACGAAACGATAACCCAAAGACTATTTCCGTAAAAAAGTTCATAAACAACTTACGGGAATAGTTCTTTAGGTTATCGATCTGTTTCAAAGTTAGTCTCTCACGCTCCGCCGTAGAGCGCGGGTTGCAAACCTCGTTTTTTCTAGTGAAAAACTCAAAACATCATACTATAATGTTAAACACAAAGTTTAAACAACTAACATATATCTTTTTTTTAAGTGTTGAATTTATATTAACGACAACAACTTACAACAAATAATGAGAAGGATTTGGATATGCCCAAACCTTCATGAATACAAAGATTCATACTATAGAACATAAACAAAATGGAAACAAACTACTAAACCACAATAGTATGATCTTTCCCAAACATACCAATTCATCACATATTCAACATATCATAGCTTCATGACTACATTTTTAAATTTTCATAGCATAGCAGGTCCACCAATACCTTACTATACTTATGAAAAAATGGCATCATCATGCAAGCTATAGCAACCCTGACATCATAAAAGAATAGACACTACTATATGGTTACATTTCCTAAAACATCATAATTCATACTAGCTAAGTAGCTAGCAGCTCCAAACCTCACTATGCTAGCATAAACCATAAAAGATAGGAGGCCTCACAATGTAGATAGGATACATCTGTGAGATAAACCACCCTAACCTCATGTAACAATGCACTACAAGGACCAAGAAGCTTCATCTTTCAAAGTTCTCTATTCTAAGTAACATGCACTGTCCACCCATATCATTTACCCTTCACAGTAGAGAACCTACCTTATGGACACTTAATTGATTAACCAGACTACAATGCCCCACAATTATTCAGACAAACCCTCCCAAGGCCAAATGCTAGAAATAAAAGGGACAAAATGGATCAGTCAAACAACAAGGACCAATGTAGCTATAATGACCTGCAGATATCTCATTTGCTGCCTAATTTGCAAAACTGAGAAATGGCTAAAAACATAAATTGCCTACTCTTTTATCAACTATAACATTACTCTTGAGCATCTTTTGTATATATATACCAGCAATGAACTACCATATGGAGAAAACCAAACAAACCAAATACTCATTGGACTCAAGCATACAATTATCCAACCTCATATACAAGAGTCAAAGAAATAGCAGCAACCTGATCTTCATCAAAGATACTAGCCATCTGCTATAAAACCATGATCCAAACACCCATACTTCAGTATAGATTATCCATAATCCATTCATTAACCAGTTATTGTTACATTGCTAATAACATCCATCTTTATGTTCCAACTTTGTTGTACTCTTTTAACTCTCACATAATGTTTAACTTTTAGACTTAGAAGTCTTATTATTATGAAGTACACACTGGCAGCCAAACCAATTCTTCTTATGACACTATCAATAGAATTACCAGCATATTTTCTTGATAAAAAACCTAATAAATCATTCCAATCCATATTTGTACATGTCAATCCCATTTTCTACTTTGCTTTCTTCCAAAAAATGCTCTACATATTTACACTTGAAGAACGTACGTTGATGTGAATCCATGTATTTGGCAACACAAATGACACACCATCATATCATAAGTACCTCATATTATAATCTTGTCTTGAGTTGTCAATCTATTATGTATTGCCAACCATAATTAACATATATCTTTAATTTGACACCTTTAAATTTCTACATAATTTTTGGGTTTAACAAATCAATTTAAAACTGATATAACAGTACAAAGTGCCTATTGTAATACCAAACTATTAAGTATGTTATCTTGGTATAAATACTCTTAGAGTAAATTACATCGGTTGTCCTTATTGTTTGGGTCAAATCCCTAACTGAGTCCTTATCTTTTTTATTGCCTAATTTATCCTTATAATGAAACTAAGTAACATCATTCATCCCTATCGCCCAATTCAGTTATCTTTCCCCGTTACGTCACCCCATGTGCCCTGAACATGAGGTTAGAATAGTCATTGTTTCTTTGGTTGTTGGGACCCTTCGTATACCCCTAACAAAACGCACAGTAAATACTCATACATATTCTTTTCTCACTCTATGCACAAACTCTCTCTCTTTCTCTTTCTCTCTCTCTCCCCTTTTCTCTCTCCCTCTCTCTCCCCTTCTCTCTATCTCTCTCTCTCTCTCTCTCTCTCCCTCTCCCTCTCTCTCTTCACGTAAAAATATAATTTATTTTGGAAAAATTATTGAAGAAGAACCAGTTCCTATTGAACAAACTAAAGGTGATATTATTATACCAATAATTAATAAACGACAAATAAATGATCGAATTAAAGAAATGAATGAAAAAGATAGAAGTAAAATAGCATATATACATATATCAACCATACAAGTAATATTAAAAAGTACGTTTATATGATGTAATACACCTATTAAATTAGAATTAAGAGACGATAGAATAATTGATAGAGAAGAAAGTATTATTGCTTCTGGCAAAGGAAACTTAGCTGAAGGAAAAATAAAATTTGAAGATACATCAATATAAATTTTATCATTTGTTTTAAAAGTGATACGGTGATGTGAGTTAGTGAGAGCATAGTTTATTTGATATGTTACTGTAAAGGGATGATTTCCTTTATACATAAACATTCTTTTTAATAATTCATATCTTACAGTAATACTTTTATTTAAATCTTTATCTTTTAAACTTAATCCCATTTGTTTAGATGTTTTGTGAATTCGAATAGTAATTCGAATGTGTTTATTGCAAATTGTGAAATGATTCGATGGTACTGATGGTTGGTTGGTAAATTGATAGTTTGTCTGCTATTCAGAAACGAATTAACGTCTTAACAGATGTGTTCTTTGCTATTCAGAATCGAAACGATTCTAAAATACAAACACACAACAGATGTGTTCTCTATCAACACTTAGATATTGATGCAGCTCCGTTGATCGGGGACGCAGCTCTGATACCAGGATTTTTACGCAGAAAATAACGCCAAAAAACCGACGCAAACAATACCCGTAATCATGCTTGTACCCAGATTAATTCTTGAAATAAACGTATGATTTATTTGATGCATAGTGAATTTTTGGAATTAATTATCAAGGAATCTTTGAATTATTACGGTGGGGCTAGTGGTGGTTGGATGTTTTGTGAATTCGAATTGTAATTCGAATGTGTTAATTGCAAATTGTGAATTGATTCGATGATTGTTGGTGGATGGTACTGATGGCTGGTTAGTAAATTGACAGTTTATCTGCTATTCAGAAACGAATTAACGTCTCAACAGATGTGTTCTCTGCTATTCAGAATCGAAACGGTTCAACAGAAAGATAGAAAGAGTTTTTCAAACTCAAAAGGTGATTAACACACTCAAATTTTTCACACCTTCATTACTGAGGCAAGGCCTCTATTTATAATACAATAAAGTAGATGCTATAGTGGCATCTATAGCAACGAACCTACTGGATGCCCGACACGAGTCACTCCATTATTATTTATTTACGTCATTGCTTACGCTAAACACTACCTAACACACTATGGCCCACATAGCCTACAGTCCTTACATTAGTTCTTTACATTACTGCTAAAATACAAACACACCTTCACACGCTAAAAAAGGTAACACTACTGATTAAAAATACGTGTCATCAATAATTCTTGTGTCTTGAACTTTCTTCTTTTTGTCTTCATTCGTCTTTGTCGTTTATTCCTGTTTAGCCTTCCGTCATTGGTATGTTGACTCCTCTGTCACAGTACTGACAATGGTGTCTTGGAGTTCTTGATAGATACCCGCCTAGCAACTGCTTGAGGTCTTCTGGTAATGGTGCTAATAGTCCTGAGAAAGTTTCAAACTGGTCTTCAAAATCTGCTAATGCCTTCATTTGAACTTCATTGATTTTTTTCTTGGAAATGTAAATAGATTAAAAAATTCTTTGAATAGTAATTAATTCTGACTTTTTCCGTTCGTCCTGGTCCTGATCCTATCTTTGATAATCCTGTATATACTCTAAAAAGGGATAATGCTAGATCATTAAGTGTTGGAGTTGTGGGTTCCATGTTGACGTCCTTTGATGGGTAATCTTGGTTGCTTACTCCGAGTTGCGCTATTGCGACTGATGGTACTACGAGCTTTCTTTCTCTGTCGAATATTGGGAAGCTTGAATGCATCTTCAGATACAATTCTCGTCCTTTTGCAAAGTGATCATTGTAAACTTTGATGGTGTTTGTACTTTTGGTGGAAATTCCTGTAATTCTCTAGGATTGTTGTCGTGGCAATATAATGAATCTATTAGTCTATGAGTGAAATAATCATAGACATCTCTTGGTGATGCTTGTGGAAAGAATATTGTCTTTGGTCCAGTTTCTCTTCTTTTTGGGTAGAACATCATCGTTATGTGTACATCGTTATAACTGATAAGACTATCCCATAGCCTTTGGAATTTTTAAACTGATGGTCTTCTCATTTCTTGTCTTTCGCTTGTAGTGGGGACATTCTTCATTTTGTTGATTGCATTTATTTTTGCTGTCTGACTCTGCAAATGTTGATTTAGAGAGACAAACTGTTGTGATTTCTGGACTTCTTCGGTTGTGACTATTTTGTATGATTCTCCAAAGGCTTTTTCTGCTGCTTCTTTTGTGAGATAACTTTTATGCGAAACAATTTTTCTAATTATGTGAGTACTGGCGATTGCCCAGTCATTGTAGATACCTCTGAATGGTCCGTTAAAGATGACGTACCATTTTTGTTTTCCGTGACTTAAATTCTGAAGTATTTTTTCAGTGTCTTCTTCTCTTTTCATGAACTCTTTTTCTCCAGGTGATGGTGAGGATGACTGTTGAGTTTTTGAGGTTGATGTTACGGGTTATAGTTGTTTTTGTGTATTGGCTGATGTTTCTATGGGTTCTGAAGTTGTTTCAAGGTTTTGGGTTAAGCTTTGCAATAGATTGCATAGCTTTTTTTCTTCTTTTTTAACGGAAATTGCTTGTTCTTTGAGGGAGGTTATTTTTTCTTTGAGAGAGGCAAGTTGTTCTTTCTTTTGTTGCAGTTCAGATTGAACTGTTTTGATTATTGCTTCCATTCTCGAGTGAGGGTGTCAGCAATGGTGTTGTTATCGGTTTTGATGTGTTTGATGTATGGATGGAATTGGTGTAACTGGAGTTGCCAACGAATAAATCGACCCCTGCAATAGTCCTCTTGTAATTTATATTTCTAAAAACCTGTTACATACTTTGAATCGGTTCGTAATTCAAACCTTGTTTCCAATAGATCAATTTTCCATTTTTTCAGAGTTCTTAAACACGCAAGTGTTTCTTTTTCATAAGTACTATAGTTTTTGTCAGCTTGTGAGAATGTTCCTGAAATATATTTGCATAATTTTGCATCGCACTTTTCTGTTTTTAAAACAAGATTTTTCCCATTGTTTAAAAGAGCTAGTTCTGGTGATTGAGATTGAGGAATTTGATTTCCATCAATATCTAGTCCTTTTCAAGTAACAATAAAGAATCAATCGGTTTCATAATATGGTCCACCAAAATCATAATCAAAATGATCATCATTATAGTAAACATATGATTCTTCTGACTCATCTTTGTAATATTCCTCCATTTTCCTATTATACTCTAAGAACTTTGCTTTTTTAATTCTTCTTTATTAGTGAAATTTAAATTGCATTCAATTAGATATTCGGCAATTTTTATTCTTGATATCATATAAGCTAATGGGTTTCTTATTTCTTCTAAAAATAATGGTAAGAAAATAAATCGAAGTGATCTAACTTCATCATCTTCTTGTTTGAGCTTGATGGCTAACTTAGTTCTTTTTTCATAATATTCAAATAATATTTTAAAAACTAAATATGAATTATCTGTTTCAAATTCTAATTTTGACTCAAAATTTTCCATTGTGTCAAAAGATAATTCTTTGTTTCAAAATGTTTTTCTTATTTTTATTCGTGGTTAGATGATGTGTCACTTGAATAATCACTAGAATTTGTGTATGCATATATTTCAATATCGGAATCGATATCTGAATCCTCAAGAGGTTCATATCCTAAGTCATATGCTATTTTTAATACTTCTGTTTCTTTCTTCTCTCCCCTCTTTGGACAAGTATTCGCATAATGACCTACTTCATGACATAACCAACATTTACAATTTTTCTTTTTAGATGGACAATACTTCGAATTGTCTTGGTTATTATATTTTTGACGATGTTGTTTTCTGTTTCTAAAGTAATTTTGTTGAGAATTCTTTTTGTAAGATTGTTTATACTTTGAGTTGTATAGTTTTCTCTTCCATACTTTCTTTCGTTTTTTATATTTTTTCTGAGAACATCCATAATTACCAACTTTGTCGGATTGCATTTCACAACAAAGTTTAACTTGTGCTTCTTTTTTAGCCGTTTCTTGTAAACATTCTTGTCTCATCCAAGCTTTTAACGTGGTAATTCGTGCTCCTAAAGTATCCTGTATTCTGGTTCCATCTTGTAATATTCCGTTATACATATCTTTTATTTTTGTTGATACAGATTCAGGCAGTTTATTAAAAAACATTTATAAGGCTGTTTTTTGTCTTGTGGAATCTAACTTATAATATTGGTAAGAGAATTCACATATAAATGGATCTAAATAACACATATTACATATTTTAAGATTTATTAATCTCCAATATGCATGTTCTCTAAATGCCTTATTTGATGCTTCTACTCCTGGAATTCTGCCAGTAAACTCTTGTACTATTCGTGCTACAACATTTTTAAAAGTTGTCATAGCATCAGTTGTTGCTATTCTTGATAGTTCTAATTCGTCTAAAGATTCTATAAATCTATAAACATTTCCTGATGTTCTATGAATTATGAACTTGAGTAAATCTCTAGGGGTTAATACTCGTAATTCTTCGGTCAATTGTATTTGAGCACTTAGCCTATTATTCCAATCTTGAATTATTTCATCTATGTCTGTTTCACAATCAAGATTTAAAATGTCATAATCCATTCTTGTTATTGGTATTTTTGGTATGTATTGGGGAGGTATTTGTTCCCATTTGTTCTTCTTAGTTCTAATCTTTCCTTGCTGATATAAATATCTTTCTGTTTGTGTTGGTGGTTTATAATCAAATTCTCTTTACAAATCTTCGTCTACATAAGATTTTTTACGTTCTTGTGCAAAATTATACTCTGTGTAAGGGTTTTCATATGGATTTTCATCTGAACTATAATCAAAAATAATATCTGCATCTTCATCATTCGCCTCAGATGGTATATCTAATGATGCCATTAATTTAGTGAGTGTTTCGACCTGTTCTTCAAGGTTTTCCATTATGTTAGCCTTAATGGTGGAACAATTTTTAGACGAGGTTTATCTAATAATGATTCTTTTATTTTGGTGATAGTAGTGTCCTTATCCGGTTCTTGTATATCAATTATTTCTGATAATTTTTTGACTAAATTCATTGTAATTTGATTGTGTTCATTTGTTGTATTTTGACGGGCTATATTTTCGAGTATGTCTGTTAATACTTCTATCTTTTTAGATAATGTTTGTATATCATTTAGATTTTTTTCTATGTGTTTGATGTCGATAATTCAGGTATATGTCTTAACATAAAAACTTAATATTTCAATAATATTTTTAAGTGTTGAATTTAACATATTTATTTTTTCACCAAGAGCATTATCTTTTTCTGTTATATTAATACCATAAGATGTTCCATCTGGTAAGTTTTGAGGTATTTTGAATATTGTTTGATTAAATGGTAAAAATGGTTCAGTTGTTGTGATATCTTTATTATCTTCAATTTTTATTTGTGGATTTGTATGAGCCTTTAATATATATTCCATCTATTTATTTTTTTGAATAGTCAAAAATCTTTTTGTTTTTCTGTAAATCCATATAGATTTGTTGTTCCCATAATTTCTTTTGAAACCTTTTTCTATTTATATTATTGTAATAGTCGAGTCCTTTATTATTATTGCTATTAATTTTATTAGTTATAGCTGTATATAATTTGTTAAAGTACTTCATTATTATAATGACTTTAGATTAATATATTCTAATTATAGACTGATGATCTGCCATTAAAAATTCGTAGTGTAGTTTCTAGATCATCTATTTGTAATTTTGTTCATATTCCTTAAACCATGGAAACGATCGTATCATTTCTTTCATTTCTTTTATATTTTCTAGTTCTTCTTTATTACTTTGAGTTTTAGAGGATTCTCCTGTTGTTACTGAAATTGGTTTTTCAATTTGTGGTATCCATACTGATGGTATATCAGATGTGGATTTTCTACCTCTTTCAATATATTTATTTTTTGAAAATAGATTTGGTGTTTCAAGACTAAGTAGTGGTTCGAAAAGTTTATCAATATAAATTCTATCATCTGTTTTAAAAGTGATACTGTGATGTGAGTTAGTGAGAGCATAGTTTATTTGATATGTTACTGTAAAGGGATGATTTCCTTTATACATAAACATTCTTCTTAATAATTCATATCTTATAGTAATACTTTTATTTAAATCTTTATCTCTTAAACTTAATCCCATTTGTATGTTAACATCAAATTTAATTTTTCCTTCAGCTAAGTTTCCTTTGCCAGAAGCAATAATACTTTCTTCTTTATCAATTATTCTATCGTCTCTTAATTCTAATTTAATAGGTGTATTACATCCTATAAACGTACTTTTTAATATTACTTGTATGGTTGATATATGTATATATGCTATTTTACTTTGATCTTTTTCATTCATTTGTTTAATTCGATCACTTATTTGTCGTTTGTTAATTATTGGTATAATAATATCACCTTTAGTTTGTTCAATAGGAACTGGTTCTTCTCCAATAATTTTTCCAAAATAAATTATATTTTTACGTGAAAATAAATCTCTAAGTGTTCTTGTGTAGTCAAAATTATGTTTTTCAGATAGTGTAAAATTTGATCTTCTAATAGCTTTTCTATTTATCATAGTATCTGACATAAAACCTGATTCATCTTCATTATTGCAAATAATAGAAACATCTTCTTCTTTAAACATTGGTAATTCTGTCATTTTGTTTATTAATAAATGATTCAAGTTTAAAGTTATAAGTTATACCTTTATTCCTGATGACTGATTAAGTGATTATGTAGTACTCCGTCAATCAATGACGTAACTTTGTTGATCGTGGATGCAGCTCCGTTGATCGTGGACGCAGTCCTACTAATCGCTGACGCAGCTCTGATACCAGGATTTTTACACGGAATTTAACAGCCCAAAACTGCTGCAGATGATACCCGTGCTCATGCTTGTACCCAGATTAATTCTTGAAATAAACGTATGATTTATTTGATGCATAGTGATTCTTTAGAATTAATTATCGAGGAATCTTTGAATTATTACGGTGGGGCTAGTGGTGGTTGGATGTTTTGTGAATTCAAATTATAATTCGAACGTGTTTCTTGTGAATTGATGAATCTGTACTGATAGTTGGTAGTAAATTGATAGTCTATCTGCTATTCAAAAACGAATTAACGTCTCAACAGATGTGTTATCTGCTATTCAGAATCGAAACGATTCAACAGAAAGATAGAAAGAGTTTTTCAAACTCAAAAGGTGATTAACACACTCAAATATTTCACACCTTCATTACTGAGGCAAGGCCTCTATTTATAATACAATAAAGTAGATGCTATAGTGTCATCTACAGCAACGAACCTACTGGATGCCCGACACGGGTCACTCCATTATTATTTATTTACGTCATTGCTTACGCTAAACACTACCTAACACACTATGGCCCACATGGCCTACAGACCTTACATTATTTCTTTACATTATTGCTAAAATACAAACACACCTTCCCACGCTAAAAAAGGTAACGCTACTGATTAAAAACGCGTGTCATCAATAATTCTTGTGTCTTGAACTTTCTTCTTTTTGTCTTCATTCATCTTTGTCTTTTATTTATGTTAGTCTTCCGTCATTGGTATGTTGACTCCTCCGTTACAGTACTAACAATGGTGTCTTGAGGTTCTTGATAGATACCCGCATAGCAACTGTTTGAGGTCTTCTGGTAATGGTGCTAATAGTCCGGAAAGAGTTTCAAATTGGTCTTCAAAATATGCTAATGCCTTCATTTAAACTTCATTATTTTTTTCTTGGAAATGTGGATAGATTAAGAAACTCTTTGAATAGTAATTAATTCTGACTTTTTCCATTCGTCCTGGTCCTGATCCTATCTTTGAAGATCCTATATATACTCCGGATAGAGATAATGCTAGATCATTAAGTGTTGGAGTTGTGGATTCCATGTTGACGTCCTTTGATGGGTAATCTTGGTTGCTTACTCCTAGCTGCGCTATTGTAATTGATGGTACCACGAGCTTTCTTTCTCTGTTGAATATTGGGAAGATGGAATGCATCTTCAGATACAATTCTCGTCCTTTTGCAAAGTAATCGTTGTAGACTCTAATGGTGTTCTGTACTTTTGGTGGAAATTCTTGTAACTCTCTTGGATTGTTGCCGTGGAAGTATAATGAATCTACTATTTCATGAATGAAATAATCATCTACATCTCTTGATGATGCTTGTGGAAAGAATACTGCCTTTGGTCCGGTTTCTCTTTTTTTTTGGTAGAACATCATTGTTGTGTGTACATTGTTATAACTGATAAGACTATCCCATAGCCTTTGGAATTTTTCAACTGATGGTCTTCTCATTTCTTGTCTTTTGTTTGTAGTGGGGACATTCTTCATTTTGTTGATTGCATTTAATTTTGTTGTCTGACTCTGCAAATGTTGATTTAGAGAGACAAACTGTTGCGACTTCTGGACTTCTTCGGTAGTGACTATTTTGTATGATTCTCCGAGGGCTTTTTCTGCTACTTCTTTTGTGAGTTAACTTTTGTGTGAAACACTTTTTCTAATTATGTGAGTACTGGCGATTGCCCGGTCATTGTAGATACCTCTGAATGGTCTGTTAAAGATGATGTACCATTTTTGTTTTCTGTGATTTGAATTCTGAAGTATTTTTTCAATGTCTTCTTCTCTTTTCATAAACTCTTTTTCTCCAGGTGATGGTGAGGATGAATGTTGAGGTTTTGATGTTGATGTTACAGGTTCTTGTTGTTTTTGTGTATTGGTTGATGTTTCTATGGGTTCTAAAGCTGTTTCAAGGTTTTGGGTTAAGCTTTGCAATAGATTGCATAGCTCTTTTTCTTCTTTTTCAATGGAAATTGCTTATTCTTTGAGGGAGGTTATTTTTTCTTTGAGAGAGGCAAGTTGTTCTCTCTTTTGTTGTAGTTGAAATTAAACTGTTTTGATTATTGCTTCCATTCTCGAGTGAGGGTGTTAGCAATGGTGTTGTTGTCGGTTTTGATGTATTTAATGTATGGATGGAATTAGTGTAACTGGAGTTGCCAACGAATAAGTCGACCCCAGCAATAATCCTCTTGTAATTTATATTTCCAAAAACCTGTTACATACTTTGAATCGGTTCGTAATTCAAACCTTGTTTCCAATAGATCAATTTTCCATTTTTTCAGAGTTCTTAAACACGCAAGTGTTTCTTTTTCATGAGTACTATAATTTTTCTTAGCTTGTGAGAATGTTCCTGAAATATATTTGCATAATTTTGCATTGTACTTTTCTGTTTTTAAAACAGAATTTTGCTCATTGTTTAAAAGAGCTAGTTCCGATGGTTGAGATTGAGGAATTTGATTTCCATCAATATCTAGTTCTTTTTTCAAGAAATAATAAAGAATCAATAGGTTTCATAATAAGGTCAATTGAAATCATAATCAAAATGATCATTATCATTATAATAGTCCTCTGATTTCTCTGAGTCAGATTTGTAATATTCTTCCATTTTCTTATTATATTCTAAAAATTGCTTTTTTTTAATTCTTCTTTATTAGTGAAATTTAAATTGCACTCAATTAGATATTCGGCAATTTTTATTCTTGATATCATATAAGCTAATGGGTTTTTTATTTTGTTTCTAAAAAATAATGTAAGAATATAAATCGAAGTGATCTAACTTCATAACACTTCTTGTATGAGCTTGATGGCTAACTAGTTTCTTTTTTTCATAATATTCAAATAATAGTTAAAAACAAAAGTATGAATTATCTGTTTCAATACAAAATTTTGACTCAAAATTTTCCATTGTGTCAAAAGATAATTCTTTGTTTCAAAATGTTTTTCTTATTTTTATTCGTGGTTAGATGATGTGTCACTTGAATAATCACTAGAATTTGTGTATGCATATATTTCAATATCGGAATCGATATCTGAATCCTCAAGAGGTCAATATCCTAAAGTCATAGTGCTATTTTTAAACTTCTGTTTCGTTCTTCCTCCCCTCTTTGGACAATATTCGCATAATGAACCTACTTCATGAACATAAAACCAACTTAACAATTTTTTCTTTTTAGATGGACAATACTTCGAGATTTGTCGTTGGTTAATATATTTATTGTACTGATGTTGTTTTCTGTTTCTAAAGTAATTTTGGATGAGAATTCATTTGTAAGGATTGGTTTATACTTTGAGTTTATAGTTTTTCTCTTCATACATTCTTTCCTTTTTTTATATTTTTCTGAGAACATACCATAATTACCAACTTTTCGATTGTAAACATTTTATTCACAACAAAGTTTAACTTGTGCTTCTTTTTAGCCGTTTTCATCTGTAAACATTCTTGTCTCATCCAGCTTTTAACTAGTAATGTTTCGTAAGCTCTAAATTAATCCTGAATTGTTCTGGTTCCATCTGTCTAATATTCCGTATACATATCCTTTATTTTTGTTGATACAGATTCAGGTAGTTTATTGAAAAACATTTCTAAGGCCGCTTTTTGTCGTGTGGGATTTAACTTATAATATTGATCAGAAAATTCACATATAAATGGGTCTAAATAACACATATTACATATTTTAAGATTTATTAATCTCCCCACTGATGCATGTTTCTCTAAATGCCATTATTTGATGCATCTACTCTTGGAATTACTGCCAGTAAACTCAAGTACTATTCGTGCTACAACATATTTTAAAAGATGTCATAGCATCAGATGTTGCAAATCTTGATAGTTCTAATTCGACTAAAGATTCTATAAATCCTATAAACATTTCCTGATGTTCTAAATGAATTATGAAAATTGAGTAAATCTCTAGGTTTAATACTCGTAATTCCTTTCTTCGTCAAATTTGTATTTGAGCACTTAGCCTATTATTCCAATCTTGAATTATTTCATCTATGTCTGTTTCACAATCAAGATTTAAAATGTCATAATCCATTCTTGTTATTGTATTTTTGGTATGTATTGGGGAGGTATTTGTTCCCATTTGTTCTTCTTAGTTCTAATCTTTCCTTGCTGATATAAATATCTTTCTGTTTGTGTTGGTGGTTTATAATCAAATTCTCTTTGTAAATCTTCGTCTACATAAGATTTTTTACGTTTTTGTGCAAAATTATACTCTGTGTAAGGGTTTTCATATGGATTTTCATCTGAACTATAATCAAAAATAATATCTGCATCTTCATCATTCGCCTCAGATGGTATATCTAATGATGCCATTAATTTAGTGAGTGTTTCGACTTGCTCTTCAAGGTTTTCCATTAATGGGGGTAAGCCTATAATTGTGAACAATTATTATTAAACGAGGTTATTTACAATAACTATTCTTCTTATTCCAGGTGATAGTAGTGTTCTTATCCGGTTCTTGTACATCAATTATTGCTGATAATTTTTTGACTAATTTATTGTATTTTGATTTTGTTCATTTGTTGTATTTATGACGGGGGCTATATTTTCGACATGTCTAGTTAATACAATCTAGTCCTTATTATATAACATTTTGTAATCATTTATATTTTTCTTGTGTTGATGTCGATAATTCAGGTAATTGTCTTAATATAAGAAAACTTAATATTTCCCAATAATATTTTTAAGTGTTGAATTTAACATATTTATTTTTTCACCAAGAGTATTATCTTTTTCTGTTATATTAATACCATAAGATGTTCCATCTGGTAAGTTTTGAGGTATTTTGAATATTTGTTTTGATTAAGATGGTAAAAAATGTTCGAGTTGTTTTGTATATCTTTATTATCTTCATTTTTTATTTGTGGATATCGTGTGAGCCTATAATAATATTCCATCTTTTTATTTTTTGTGAATAGCAAAAATCTTTTTGTCTATTCTGTAAAACCATATATGATATGTTGTTCCCATAATTTCTTTTGAAACCTTATTTCTATCTTATATTATTGTAATAAGCAGCCCTTATTACTTAATATGCTATTAATTTTATTATTATAACTGTAATATAATTGTTCAAGTACTTCGTTTATTATAATGATTTAGATTAATATATTCTAATTGATAGACTGATTGTGTCTGCATTAATAATTCGTACTTGTTACAGTTCCATAGATCATTCTTTTGTATATTTTGTCTTCATAAATCTTACAACTCATAAGGATCGAAACAGTTCTTTCAATTCTTTGAATATTTTCATAGTTCTTCTCTTATATTACTCTTGATGTTTTCTATAGATTCTCCTGTTGTTAATAGAAATTTTGGCTTTTTATTCAATTTGTGATATCCATACTGATGTATATCAGACGTGGACTTTCTACCTCTTTCAATAAATTAAATTTTATTTGAAAAATAAATTTCTGGTGTTTTCAAGACTAAAGTATTAGTTGGTTCAAAAGTTCATCAAATAATTCCTCTCATCTGTTTTAAAAGTGATACTGTGTTTTAGTTAGTGAGAGCAAAGTTTATTTGATATTAAGCTGTTAAAGGGATGGATTTCCTTTAAACATAAACATATCTTCTTAATATTACCATAACTATAGTAATAACTTTTATTTAAAACTTATCTCTTAAACTTAATAATCCCATTGTATGTTAATCATCAAATTTAAATTTTTCCTTCAGCTAATTTCCTTTGCAAAGCAATATATACTTTCTTCTTTCTCAATTATTCTATCGTCTCTTAATTTCTAATTAATAGGTGTATTACATCCATAAACGTACTTTTTAATATTACTTGTATGTTGATATATGTATATTATGCATTTTACTTTGATCTATTTTCTTTCATTCATTGTTTAATTCGAGATCGCTTCTACTAGTACCGTTTGTTCAAATATTGGTATAATAATATCACCTTTAGTTTGTTCAATAGGAACAACTAGTTTCATTCTCCAATAAATTTTACCAAAATACATTATATTTTTGTTACTTGAAAATCAATCTACTAAGATGATCTTTCTTGTTAATAGTCGAAAAACTTATGATTTTTTGCAGCGATCTAGTGTAAATTTGATCATTCTAATAACTTTTCTATTCTATCATATATCTGATAAAAAAACCTGATTCATCTTCATTATATGCAAATATTCGAAACATCAATCTTCTATTTAACACACTTGGTAAGTTAGCATTTTTAAGCTCATATGGTTCTGTCAGTTTTATTTTTTATTATCAATGATTTGAGTTTAAGAGTTATAAGTTATACCTTTATTCCTGATGACTGATTAGATGATTTCTGTATTACTCGTTAAGCTTACCCGTTGATCTTGTACGTAGCTCGTTGCTCGTGTACGCAACACCGTAGATCGTATAGTACGCAACACCGGTAGATCGTGGTACGCAACTCCTTTGATCGTAGTACGGCACTCAGATACAAGGATTTTAAGCGGAAATGAGGCCAAAAAAACGGCGCAAACAATACCCATGCTCATTGCTTTGTACCCAGAATTAATTCTTTAAAAAAACGTATTAATAATTTGGTGCATCGTGGAGTTCTTGAATTAATTCTTGAGTGAATCAATTGATTATTAGTGGTGGGGTTACGGATGGTTGGATGTTTTGAAGTTGAATTCAATATGAACGTGTTTTTTGCAATTGTGAATTGGAATCGTGATTGTTGGTTGATGCTAGTGATGGTTTGGTTGGTAAATTGATATTTTATCTGCTATTCAGAAACGAATTAACGTCTCAACAGATTTGTTCTCTGCTATTCAGAATCGAAACGATTCAACAGAAAGATAGAAAGAGTTTTTTAACTCAAAGGTGAGGGAGAGAGAGAGAGAGAGAGAGAGAGAGAGAGAGGGAAGAATAGAAAGCGGATAGAGATAGAGGGAAAGAGGATAGAGAGAAGGGGAGAGGTAGAGGGAGAGGGAGAGAGAGGAGAGGTAGAACGGAGAGGGATGAGAGAGGGAGAGAGAGAGAGATAGGGAGAGAGAGAGAGAGAGAAGAAAAATAAAAGAAAGAGAGGGAGATAGAGAGAGAGAGAGAGAGAGAGAGAGAGAGAGAGAGAGAGAGAGAGAGAGAGAGAGAGAGAGAGTGTTTATTAAAGAAAAAGAATATTTATATAATGGACTCGAAATGACCAAGATACCCCTGCAGTGTAAATTAGGGATTTAATCTTCTTCGTCGGATGATATGGAGATGGAGGGTGGGGATGAGTCCCCAGTATCCACAAAATATTTGGTATCCAAAATGAACTTTAAATCACTATGAAAAAAAAATTTAGCTCAAAATAAAGTAATTTTTATATGGTCATTAAGCTTTAATCGGTTGGATCATATAAACCCGATAGCTCAGTTCGACCCGAATTCAACCCGACCCTGAAAGGTTTCGGGTCTGGCCGCGAAAGTTTTAGCTCTGTTGATTCGCACTTCTTTCTAGGGTTTCAGTTCCCCCATTTTCATAAAACAAACATTAGGGTTCCTCTCCCACATCTGACAATCCACAAATCAACCAACAATGGCAGCCGTAGCATCAGCACCTGCACGCGCCTCGAAAGTCGAATCATACGTAGACAACAAACGCAAAGACGACATCCGGTATTCCCGAACATCAAATCATCCAGAGCAGTAGCAGATGCCGTGCCGTACATCTCTGAGGGTCCAAAAGGGTATGGACAAAATATCTCAACTGCCTCTGGGTGTCGTCATTATTAACTAATGACGGCGCTACATTTTGAATAAAATGGAGGTCCTTCAACCTGCTGCTAAGATGCTTGTCGAGTTGTCCAAATCCCAAGATGTCGTTGCGGGTGATGGGACTACTACTGTTTGTTGTTATTGCTGGTGCTCTTTATGAAACAGTGTCAACATTTGCTTCATTCCAGGTATTCTTCATTCAAAAATCAAAAATAATTTATCTGTGTTAGTAAATGACTATGTTCATTTCAGTTAATTAAACGAAGTCATAGAATATTGTTTAAGATATATGTCTCTGGAAACATGTTAAAAAGGTACTCTAGTATTTAGCACGCCTATTTGAGCGTTTTAAGGTTTATAATATACTAAAGCTTAATTGCAACAACCGTTTAGCTATTGTTTTTTTTGAAACGCTTCAATGTTGAAACTTTATCTACCGGTTAATCCTTTTACGATTTATTGATTACAACTATAGTAAGTAGCCAAACGAACAGTTACGTACGAGAGCAACTGCTAACACCGTACTTCTTTTTCCTAAAACAAAAACCAAAAAATAGCTATAAAAATGTTACAAACATAATCTTTCTTTACCCAAAACAACATTGTTACCAAACATAAGTTGTTAAAAATATAGATACTACACTTACCACTGCTTGAGGCTAACCGCGTAACTAAATCGTTTTGCCAAGCATAACCAAAGTAAAGAAGTAGAAATGGCTGATAGTTGATTACTTAAAAATCAATAGAACTATTTCTTTCAACTCTTGTGATGTGCGTTTATCTTGTTAGCTTTTAAAATGAACTGACCAACACGAAGACCTGGGCTGTGTTATTTCTTCAAATTTGTTTAACCATTTAATTAGTACATTTGAATAGACACAAACACCTGAACAAACAAATTATTGTTGTTTATGTTTGTTCCTTAACAAATAAGTTTGTTCGTGTTTGTTTTTTGTTCGTTCATTCAGCTATAACCTATAAGCAATGATAGATACCAGGTTATTTATTTAATTTTTTTTAATATGTATGGTTTTGGTAATAATATATCATTACTATTAGCCAATATTGTCATATGGATAGTCAACCACAATGATACATGTGTCTAGTGGGTGCATACTTTACAGAGGTTGGTGGTATTGCGGCAAGTTGAGTTGAAATATTTTCCTACGAGGTAATGGGATACAGGTTAAATAGAAACGGACAAGCAAACATAACAATCATGGAAATAAATAAGCTATATAGTATATACTAAAGGGCTAATATACACGGAGGTTAGTATACTTAAGGGTTTTGCTCACTTAGGGTACTTTATTGTTTTACAGTAGTAATTCATTTAAGAACCTGAACTTATAAAACACATCATCTATGTTACTTAACTTAATTTATACGTTTAGATCACTCGGTTAAACTCACCTTCTTAGAAAGCGAGCTAAATGTTTGTTTTACAAGTTTGGTGGCCTGAGTGGACAAAAAAAAAATGCTAGAGTAACCTATGTGAAAAAAACGTAAATCACAGTAACCTTTGTGTATTTTAGCTTTATATTAAATGATATCTCGTAATTGCGTATTACAATAAAATAGGGAGCTAACTGCTTAAAATTTAGGGAGTTAGTATATCTGTATTTGTAATATCAGTTTTTTCAACTTAAAAGCACATTGTAATGTTTTTTGAGTGTCTTTCATCAATAAATAAGGACATGATTTGCCTGGTTTTATCATTGCATGCCCTAACAACCTGTACATAAATTAAGATTTTGAAAACTTCTATTCCTGCCATTATCATTTTGAACAAAACACTCCCACATGATTGAGAGCATCATGAGTACATAAGCACATAGTTAATGAGATGGTTAACCATGTGCATAACTTGAAACTATTCGCATAAGTTGAAACCATATGCTTGCTTTTGATGCACAAATCAAATAGTCGATTTGTAAATGGCCAACCATGCTCCGCATTACATGTACATAACCAAACCACAACTGGTTTAGAGAGGAGTTAAATTCAGCTAAAACACAAAGTAATAACATTTAAATTGTATCTTTTGTTCGGTCATAATTAGCATGTTTTTCTTACTCGGATAAATCTATGAGATGAGGGATGTTTTTTTGGTAAAAGAAAGCAAGTATGAGCCAGAAGTAAATGGGCAAAACATACTATCATTCTGCCGATTGTTTCATAGACATAGATAGACTCTTTAGTAATTTCACATAAGACTTGAACTATGTAAATCAAATCATTTATGGTGTAGACTGTAGAGATGTGCTGATAATTCCAATCTTTTGATCATTATGGTTTACTTTATAGGAAAGTTAAAAGTAACACTCATAAGACTAATTTTTTTTGCAACTTTTATGATAAAAGAGTATGTGATAGGTAGTACGAGTAACCTAAAAAGATCAAGAATCATGTAAAATACCTGAAATATCAACTTACTTGCACATCTGAAGTACTTTGCTACACCTTACAAACCTGCAAAAAGTTTTCAGTTAGAAAAGCTAAAAAACAGTAAGTAGGTCAAGAATCGTATCCGAGAGTATACTTACAGGTCTGAAGCGATCCATGGAACCACACGTATCTTTAAGAATTATGTCCATGAATAGTTTAGTCTCACATAAAAATACGCCTACAATCAATAAATTGAAATATTAAACAGAAGAACAAGGATGAGAAGATACCTGCTGTGAAAGACAAGAACCTGATTGAAGAAGGTAATGAGAGGCGGAGGGGTGGGAGAGATAATCTAGCCAGGAATGAAGAAGAATGGGTAGAGGATGGTGCACTTTATCAATAACAGAGGTTGAGTGTAGGGATTGATGACGTTCTGTGTAGGTAGTTTTTTTTTTACCAAAACATGGTATCGAGTATAGAGGGAATGGGTCCCATATGTTAAAAAAAAATTGCATTACAAAAAAAGGACCACTAATATTTTGGAGAAGCTACAGGAAGTAGTGGGTGTATTTATAGGGTGAAGAACGCCAATCTTTTTGAGTCCATGTGTCTGTCTAAGTTTGAAGATGTTGCATGTCATCTTTTGGAGAAGCTATAAGAATTAGAGGTCGGGGGGTATAGGTGGATGGATTGATATCTGAATAGTAAACTATAAAATAAGACTACCGTGTATTAATCTTGTCATTACTATCATTTTATAAGCTGATTATTTAGATCGGTGTATTAATCTTATCATTAGTATTTTTTTTTTCTTTTCGATTTGCCGTGTGTATTAAATTTTATCTTTAGTATTATACTATTATTTCGTAAGTTGATTATTTTGATCTGTTTTTTTTTCAGGTATTCACCCTACTGTCATATCTGATTCTTTACACAAAGCGTCGGTAAAAGCCGTTGACGTGTTAACTGCCATGGCTGTACCTGTTGAGCTTACTGATAGGGATTCACTTGTTAAATCGGCTTCAACTTCACTTAATAGTAAAGTTGTTTCGCAGTATAGTTCTCTTCTAGCGCCTTTAGCTGTTGATTCTGTTTTGGCTGTTGTGGATCCTGCGAAACCAGATCTAGTTGATCTTAGGGATGTCAAAATTGTTAAGAAGTTAGGTGGGACTGTTGATGATACCGAGCTTGTTAAGGGGTTAGTGTTTGATAAGAAGGTTAGTCATGCTGCTGGTGGGCCGACTCGTGTTGAGAATGCAAAGATTGCTGTGATTCAGTTTCAGATATCGCCCCCAAAAACAGATATTGAACAGTCGATTGTTGTGTCAGATTATACGCAAATGGATAGGATTTTGAAGGAAGAGAGGAATTATATTTTGAGCATGATTAAGAAAATAAAGTCTACTGGTTGTAATGTGTTGCTGATACAGAAAAGTATTCTGAGGGATGCGGTTACTGACTTGTCTTTGCACTATCTTGCTAAGGCGAAGATTTTGGTTATCAAGGATGTTGAGCGTGATGATATCGAGTTTATTACCAAGACATTGAATTGCTTGCCGATTGCGAACATTGAGCATTTCCGTGCTGAAAAACTTGGGTTTGCGGATATGGTAGAAGAGGTTTCTTGTGGAGATGGGAAGATTGTAAAGATTACTGGGATTAAGGATATGGGTAGGACAACAAATGTGCTTGTTCGTGGGTCGAATCTGTTGGTTCTTGACGAGGCAGAAAGGAGTTTGCATGATGCTTTATGTGTGGTGAGGTGTCTAGTGAACAAAAAGTTTCTGATTGCAGGTGGCGGTGCTCCTGAGATTGAGCTCTCGAGGCAGCTAGGTGCATGGTCTAAGGTTTTGCATGGGATGGAGAGTTATTGTGTCAAGTCTTTTGCTGAGGCTCTGGAAGTTGTGCCTTATACCTTGGCTGAAAATGCTGGTTTGAACCCAATTACCATAGTGACAGAGCTTAGGAACAGGCATGCACAGGGTGAGATTAATGCTGGAATCAATGTGAGGAAGGGGCAAATTACTAACATCTTGGAGGAGAATGTGGTGCAACCATTGCTTGTGAGCACAAGTGCGATTACTCTTGCAACAGAGTGTGTTAGAATGATTTTGAAGATTGATGACATCGTGACAGTGAGGTAGATTTGATATAATTTACCAAATGTTTGGAGATTCCGGATATGTTTATCATGGTATGGTTTCAGTTGTTTTTGTTTTGATGTGTTTTATGACAATCATGTAAACGGTTTTGTAGTTTTGGCTTGGTATTTTTGCTCACTTTATATACTTTGTTGGCCTTTGGTGCTGATTGATGATATTTATCAGCTCTTCTGGGCTCTTATGCTGTTTAGGATGAGTTTCTTATGCTGTAAACGGTTTTGTAGTTTTGGCTTGGTATTTTTGTGCTGATTGATATTTATCAGCTCTTCTGGGCTCTTATGCTGTTTAGGATGAGTTTCTTCTAGCTGATGTTAATTTAGGATTCCTTGTTATCTACTTATCTGTAACAGAAACTATCCGGGTTAAGTTTTGTGGCTGTTCACTTGTTTCTTCATGATTTTTATTTGTCAATAGTTTACATATTGAAATAACTAAGCATGATCATGTAGATTTATCTGTTTGTAAGAAGGTACCTCTCATGTCCTGGCTTGTATCGTTAGTTAGGATGCCTGAAGACTAGATATACAATTGGAAGTTAATATGTCTGCCATCATTTGTCCATGTTAAAATTATGACATAAGACTTTTCTACCTAATGTCTGCCACCGGCTGGAGAAGGGGTGGGTGCCTGTTTTAGAACCGAAAGAGAGGTTGAAGTTGTTTTAGAACCAAACGAGAGAGGTTGAAGTTGAAGGACTTGATCGGAAGCACCGATAGGATAGTGAACTGGTTGGAACAAACCAGGAGTATTTAAAGATACACTTGGACACTTCGTATGATGTCTTTAAATTAGTGTTAGAAGAAACCAACTGGCCAGCTCATTTGGCCACCAAGGGTAACCTTGGGGAGGTATCTTTGGAGAGGTCTCAGGTTCGAATCTCACCATGTACCTTCAGAGGCGGAAATAAATAGAAGCAGGAGTGGGGTTTATCCCCTAAGGTGAAGGTTCGAGGCTTGCATACTGCCCAATTGGATGTCACTGTGAGCTCGAATCACTAACTAATAACTTGTCATTCAAAAAAAAAAAATTATTGTTAGAAGAAAGCAGTTTATATGCCTGTGTCTAATTTGGTTGGGGTAGTTACTACTTTGTTAAGAACTAGTTGATATTAGTTTAGGACTTAATGGCCTGAGGAATCGAGGACTTGTTCAGTCATCCATATGTTTAGACGTCTACTTAATTGATAAGTCTATTTTCTAATCATTAAGCCATCAAACTATACATCCAATTTTTCATTGCCAAGGCGTGAACACCCTCAAATCTTTGAAAACTCCTGGCTGCTCGTTACTTCTACGCTGCAGTACTTTGTAGTTTGTATGATGAAAATCTGCTATAATTACAGCAGTATTAATTGTCTGATTACATGCTGCTTTCACTAGGGTTCTCACCTACCGTTTTTCTTTTGTTTCTTTGTGCATCTTTTATGTTAAGTGACATTTTTTATAAAAAATAGAATTAGGCTGATTAGATTGTTTATGATGCTAACTCCATGATGCTCATATTGTTTATATAATGATCTATTAAAAAATCTTTAATACATATAAGCCTTACTAGTTTGTTTTGTATATCAGGCCAAATAACCAAAGATTTCCATGCTTTTTATCTTCTTATATATATAAATTTTGGATTGGTTATGCGACAGTAGATGATTTGTGGAACAAATTGAGCCAACCTTATATGTTTGCATAATGCCTACTGTTAAAAATGAAACAAGATGACAAATTGAGCTAAATTCATATGTTTGCAACTTTGCATAATGCCTACTATTAAAAATGAAACAAGATGACAAATTAAGCTAAACTCATATGTTTGCATAATGCCTACTGTTAAAAATGATGGAAAAATGCCTATTGTTAAGTTAAATTCCATGCTCATTAGACTTGTTAATGATTGTTTCCTTCACTATATATTGTGTCAAAGGAGAGTATAACTACCATGTTCCCCTTAACTATAAGTTAATGTCATAATGCAATATATTTTTAATTCGTCAACTCGTGGGTTAAAATTAGCATGTAACCCGATAACCCGATAAACCAAACCCGATAACCCGCAACCCGATAGACCCGAACCCGACTAACCCGATTTCTTATAGGGTCGGGTTGCGGGTTAGTTTTAAATTTCTCAAAACCCGATAGACCCGACCCGATAAGCCCCAAACCCGACCCGATAACCCGTTTGACACCCCTAGCTGCAGTACTTTGTAGTTTGTATGATGAAAATCTGCTATAATTACAGCAGTATTAATTGTCTGATTACATGCTGCTTTCACTAGGGTTCTCACCTACCGTTTTTCTTTTGTTTCTTTGTGCATCTTTTATGTTAAGTGACATTTTTTATAAAAAATAGAATTAGGCTGATTAGATTGTTTATGATGCTAACTCCATGATGCTCATATTGTTTAGGGAAATCTTTTTAGGCTCCAAGAGGAATTATCTCTTTTCTTTCCTGCTAGTCTACAATGCTGGATGAATCTACACTTCTTATTTCCTTTTGGCATTAGGTGGTACAAACAGCCGAGTAGATTTAGAGGAAATAATTTAATAAATAACTCTTACTTATGGTATAGTACGCAAATGAAGGTTTGAGAAAATGTATTGTGACAATGTAGATCAGTATGATGAAACTGATCTAATAATTACTTGAGCAAGTAATTTAACATGGTGTTAATGCAAGATGTGAACAAAATAGATGAGGCCAGAAGCTTGTATTAATAGCCTTTAGTTTGGCCCTAATATCAACCGTCCACCTTTAAGACTAAAGAAATACTACATTCGTCCTAAAATAAGTGTCTAACTTTACTTTTTAAAGTAAAACTGGTTCAACTTTGATCTTAACTATTTTGTGTGTGTTATACTAGTAATACTTGATGCAAAATATATGTATTGATTGAGTTTTAAGTGTATTTTCATTGGTACAATTTTCTTTAAATATTATATAACACAAAAAAAAAATATGTAAGGTCAAAGTTGAATCAGTTTGATTCTTAACAATACACTTATATGTTGTTTGTTTATTAAGAGGCTCTGAATCTGAATCTGATTCACACATCTGAATCTGAATATTCGGTAGAAAATTTTCTATCTTAATCTGAATAAATGGTTGATAAATCTGAATCTGAATCAAATAAAACTGTTTGTTTTGGTACAAATATCTAGATGTGTTAAACAATATATTTTACGATTTAAATATAAAATAATTAAATTCGCATAAGAATTAAACTTTATTAAATATAAAAAACAAATTGTATAATATAATCAATTTCAATTTAAAAGTATTTTAAATAAAACATGCAATCTCATGTTTATTTGACTAAAATAAATGTGTCAGAGTTTAAATTGAACTTTTTAAAACGATTAACAAAATGAGTCGCGTTAGGATTGAGATATATGAATCCGAAACGGAACCCTTCAATTTGAACAAAATATGAATTGTCAAAGGGTTTTGCTAACTTGTGCCCACCGAGCACATGTTAGTGTATGTTTAAATGGGAAGTTTTTGTGTATTTAAAGAGAAAATGTATCTAAACATGGTGATTTCTATCTATAATTAATGTTCATTAAATGCATTTTTGGTTATAAAAGGATAAAAAGTATTCATTGAATACACTTTAACATGTGCCCGGTTAGCACATATCAGCAAAACCCTAAAAGTAAAGTATCATAAGAAAAAAAATCAAGAAATGAAAAAGACACCAAAATAAAAAAAATCGAAACAAAGTAAAAGATAAATAAAACAAAAAAAAGAATAAAATAATGACATTAAGAGGTTTTAAGACACTCCCTCCACATCTAGTTCGCTAAAAAATTTATGACTCTTACGACCTCTTAATGATCTGAAAAAACAAACAATCTTAATATTGCTTGCCTCTTATCGCTTCTGAATGACATGAAAAGATAAACAATCTTAATGACTTAAAAATCTGACCGCGTTTAAATAAATCAGATTAAAATGCTGTTAAAAATCATTTAAAAAAAAGTAATTTCTAAACAATACATTTACCGGGGGACCCGACCCACCCAAAAACCGGGTCACATTAAATGTTTTTGACCCGGCAATTAATAAAGTTGGGTTTTTTTTTTTTTCTTTTTTAACAGTTAATTTTTTTTATATTACATTTATAGATAACTTCTGGCAAAGCCAATAATTGTATAAAACATGCATTAAGCAACCTCAAAAGCAATTTAATACAGTAAAGTTTAACACACAATCATATAGTATGGAAATGTGTACGATAAGTTTTGGCAGAGTAACAGAAATCACCAAACTAGCCGTTACCTATTTCACTAGTTTTTCCTATGCCTTACTATTTGCATTCATATCTTTATATTCTAAAATGAAAACTTCGTAAATTAAGCTGCCAATGGTAATGCTTAAAAGTGAAAACCGAGAGTTGCATAAAAGTGAATTACACTAGTCTGCTTCAAGGAGCATAACTCGAGTATGAGTATGTTTGGCGAAACAAGTAGGAGTTGGGATGACGTTGTAGTTGAACTATTTTTTATTAGTCACAACAAAATACCCTCATTAGTTTTCCATCTCAGCGCCAAGCATATGAGTATGTTTGGCGAAACAAGTAGGAGTTGGATGACGCTATAGTTGGACTATTTTTATCAGTCACAACAAAATACATTCACTCATCTTCCACCTCAGCGTCATCTCATCTTTTCTTTTTCACCTTTTTACCCTTAATCCCTCTCACTTTTCACTCATATTGGTCACACCACCCTCACCGATCAACCTTCTTTAACATACGGTTGTGCGAGATTGACTAATATAGCTCATTTATTCTTTAGAACATCAAATGCCCGTTCCACATCTTAACTTGGCACTTCATGCATTCGTTTATACCGTATTCGCTTATGGTCATCGTCGGCCACATTTGAAACCGTCTTAACATATGGCGCCCATTCCGGATATATCCCGTCAACAAGATAATATCCCTATGGGTAAGTTACACCGTTAGCCACAAGCGAAATCTCTGGTGCTTTTCCGATCGTTGAGTAAAGTAGATTGATGTATAACGTTGATATCGTTGTTTGCACCCTAAACACCGAAGAAAACATACCATATCCATAATTCTTGTGACACAACATCCTCCAGCAAAGTGAATGGATTCGGACCATGATCACGTCTACAATATTGCCCTTTGTATGCGGTCAGACAACCAACCAACTCCCAATATGTACAATCAAGCCTTCCTAGCAATTTCGGAGACCCGTGCTTTTGTTCGTGAAACAAGTATTATTCAACATCAGTGACAGTGGGTCTTCGCAAAAATTCTTGTCGAAAATTTTCCATAATAGTCCTACACAAATGTTCAACAGATAGACGAGAAGTTGCTTCGGCCATCTACAAATATTCATCAAGGGCGTCATGAACGGTGTCGTATGCCAATTGACGAAATGCAAAGGTGCTCTTCAACAACGTGGAAATGCCTCATCTTCAAGTACAATCAATATTCCCATGAAAGTATTCTCAATGAAGAGCTACTTTATACGTGGTGCTAATGTGTCTATCCCGTTGGCATTGGTTGATGATGTGTCTATCCCGTTGCCATCGGTTCATGAAGTAAGTGATCGTTTTGCTAATACTGTATACGGATATTTTATAGGAAAACGACTTGCATTTCCTATAGTTGAGAATTATGTTATAAATACTTGGGCTAAATATGGACTTAAGCACGTTATGTTGAGAAATGGAGGTTTCTTCTTTCAATTTGCAACTAAAGAGGGCACATAACAAGTTCTTGAAAATGGCCTATGGCTTATTCGGTTAGTTCCTATTATTTTGAATACTCGGACTCCAAATACGCGTCTAAAGAATGATGAAATTACTACGGCACCGGTTTGGGTAAAATTGCATAATATTCCCATTGTTGCTTTCTCAAAGTCGAATTGAGTTTAATCACTACCAAGTTAGGTCGTCCTATAATGATTGATGCGTATACAAGTACAATATGTCTTAATTCATGAGGGGGGGGGGGTATAATACCTATGCTCGGGCTTTAATTGAGGTATCTTCTACACCTACTCTTGTGGACTCGTTAATTGTGCCTATCCCGTTTCAAAACGGGTCGAGGCACTCCTTGGAAACACTTGACATCGAATACAAATATAAACCGTCATGTTGGGATACTTGTAAGATTTATGATCATACGGATGAGCATTGTCCCAAAAATCCGAAGACTACTACCCTTACACCGGTTACGGATGATGGCTTTGTGGAAGTCAATCAAAAAGGGAAAGGGAAACATGCTTCTAAACCGCGACATATTGATGGTGTTCGGTTGACCAAACCAAAACCTAATTATTTTTATCATCCTATTGGCAAATCATCGAATGTGCATCGTAAGGCTTGATGATGTGTCATTTTATACACTATTTCGGGGTCATTTAACCCCCTAAATCATGCAAATATGCTCAGATTATGTGCTTAATCATTTGTTTTCAGGTTTTTAGCACTTAGATGACATTTGGAGGAAATACACGTGACTTGGGTTCATTCGGAGAAGAAACGGACAAGATTATGGACCTACACTAAATCCATGAAGAAGTATTATTCACATAGCGTAGAGACGGCGTCGCAGGCATAAAGCGACGCCGTCGTGAACTATTCTGCTCGTTCTTACCCAATTGAAGACCCGCAATGCTCAACCCATGTTCATGGTTCGATCAACGCCGTCACAATCCATCCCAAGCGACAACTCCCATGATGACATAACAGAAGAAAATGAGGAAGAAGAGAAGGACAATTCAGAAAATATCCATGTCAACCCTTCCACACCACCCGATCCATCAGTTTCATTCATTACCGAAAAAGTCCTCAAACTCAATTCATTCTTCGAATCACTCGGGTTGGTTCCCCAATCATCCATAACCAAACTAGTTTGCACCAAAGGGGATGACGGCGACGTAATGTTTATTGAGATAGTACAGAAGAATAACGATTCCCGCAAGGAGGAACCCAAAGCAGGAGAACAAGAAGTGGAATATTTTGACATGTTACCAACTAGGAGTGAACTAGCATATCACAAATACCTTATATATGGTCCAATCCCTTCTATATTTCTAAGGAACCCCATCATCATAGAAGGATGCCCATAAAACCTCAAGATACCATGCAACATTGGACATGTGCATGTGAAGAAATCCTACATTGACCTTAACTCCCCTATAAATATCATGACCGGATGATGTATAATTGGATCATGAGACGAAAACTTGAACCTAGGGAGAATTCAAATAGAGGAGTTAGCAATTTCACAGGAAGGATTAAGGGAATGCATATTTTCATAGGAAACTTCACATATGTCATAGACTTCATGATTGTCAAGGATATTAGTTCAATGATATACCCTAGAATGTCACAAGTAGTGCTAAGGAGGCCTTTCATTGAAATGTCCAACATGACTCACGACCCACCCGAAGGTGTAGTAAGGTTCACAAACGGGACCGAGGAAGTTGCTTACAAGATGCCCCATAAGATTGAGCATTACAACTCGTTAACGAACTTAGAAAAAGAGCACACAAAATCGGTCTACCTTAAAAATAAGGAGGACAAGAAAAGAGGAGTGGAATACGTGATAAGCAAAATATTAAAATTTTACAAAGAATGCCTAGAGCTTGGATCCGAGTATGTGTTAGCCTCAAAATATTGAGCCGAACTGGAAGTTCGTTCATTACGTGTACGAGTCTCGGTCATTTAATTAGTTAATGTTGTAATAATATAATATCGGGAATCGGGCTCGATAGTTAATCTAATATTGTATATGTCTCGGGTTTAATCCCAAGCAAAACCCGAGCTCGGGTCCTAGTCAATTATCCCGAACGTCACTAAATGTGTCGGGGTATATAAGTAACTTTTCCTCTTTGGAAAAGTAGTTGTTCATTTTCTAAATAATATCATTTTCCATATTCTCTCATCTCTCTCTCTCTCTCTTCTTTCTCTCTCTAGAACAACTCACCTCTCTTTCTCATTTCTAGTTCTTGATCCGTGATTGATTCGTGTTATGAAGTGTTAAACGGGATCCTACAATTGGCATCAGAGCGACGTGTGGATTCGTGGTTGATTTGTGTGGTTAAAAGAATCAAATTCGTGCTTATTTTTGGTTCTAAAAACCCACGGCTCAAAAAGCTTATTTGGGCTTAATTGGTTGATTAATCTTGGTGTTTCTCGTGTTATACATGCTAAGGAAGAAGCATTGTTACTCCTACAAGTGATCCTCAAGCCTCAAGATCAAAAACGAAGATATAAGGTTCGAATTTTATTGTGTGTTCTTCGTGGAGGTTTGCTACATATTGGACGATTCACAAGGAAATACGAGTTTATGTGTGTCTAATCTTGATATACACACTTAATATTGTATGTTCTAGCCTTTGTTCGTGGTTAATAAGCTCATTTAGTGAAAATTTGCAAAATTCGTACTTGGCATTCTTCGTGGCGGTTTGACAGGAAAGAGACAAGATCCACGTTTTAAGGAAGTTGTCAGGCGGCGGTTTGACTTGGTCAATGGCGAGTTGAGTATAATAATAATATTTATCAGCCGGCGGTTTGCCATTCTTGTGGCGAGTTGCCTTTTAGGTGGCGAGTTGAGCAGGTACACGGCGACTTGATTATAATATTGAGCAAATTCAAACGTTACTATGGCCAAATTGAAAACAGACGGCGAGTTGCTCTAGTTTAATGTGACGGCGAGTTAATAAGTCACGGCGAGTTGCTCCTTATTCACGGCGAGTTAAGGATTTCTAGGCAGCGAGTTACTAGTAAAAATGGCGGTTTGCTCTTTATTTTAATTGGCAGCGAGTTGTCAAACTTCGCAGCTGTTTGCTTATTAAGGTTGCGTTTTGCTCATTGCGTTTTGCCTAGAAGGTTGCGTTTTGCTCATTGCGTTTTGCCTAGAAGGTTGCGTTTTGCTCATTGCGTTTTGCCTCAAGACTGCGTTTTGGTCATTGCGTTTTGCCTCAAGACTGCGTTTTGGTCATTGCGTTTTGCCTCAAGACACTGCGTTTTGCCTCTGCGTTTTGCCTAATTGAAGACCCTTATTGCGTTTTGCCTAGGGGAGAATTTGTCCATTTCATTTCTTGGTTGCGTTTTGTCTCAAGAATTAACTGCGTTTTGTCTAAATACACTGCGTTTTGTCCATTAAAAACCCTTGTTTTGAAAACCTAATTTCCCGAAGGCGGTTTGCTCAACACCTATCGCAGCTGTTTGATTTAAAAAAAAATTTATAAAAAAAATATAAAAAAGAAAAATTCACAACAAACAAACCTTAAACACATCATTACTCACTCACGGTTTTCTATTGATTTTGTAAAATCCCGATAATTTCATTTACGGTATATACTCATAGACGTGTAACATCCCAGAACGTTAATTGCATACAAACCATAACTTTAATCACATCATATCCACTTGAAAAAAAAAGATCCAACTACTTTCACACAAAATCATAATTCCATATAACCATTCATTCATCATGTCTACTCCAGTCAATACATCCTCAACAGATAGTCAAATGCATAATAATATCATGGCAGCTGGTTCAAAAGATCGTCCACCAATGCTTGGACCAGGAAGATATTCACAATGGAGATCACGTTTTCTACGGTACATTGACACGAAACCAAATGGTGAGGGACTGAGAAAAAGCATACTATCTGGTCCCTACGTGCCATCTACTGTACTAGTTCAAGCTGTTGCTGCAACGGAAGGTAATCCTGCAATACAACAACATACAACAATTGAAACAGTATTGAACATGACTCCAGAGAACAAAGAACACTTTCTGTCTGAAAAAGAAGCAATTTTCTTGCTTTTAACTGGTATTGGAGATGATATCTATTCCACTGTTGATGCTTGTAAAACAGCGAATGAGATGTGGATAGCCATTGAAAGGCTACAACAGGTGAATCATTGAACGTACAAGATGTAAAGACCATCTTCTGGGAAATTTTAGCGAAGTTTACTTCTCGAGATGGAGAATCAATGGAGTCGTATTACTCACGGTTTTATAAACTGGTGAATGAGTTGACAAGGAACAACTTGCAAGTTACTACAATGCAAGTAACGTCAAATTTCATCTCACAACTTCAAACAAATGGTCAAGATTTGTGACGGTTGTCAAGCAATCAAAAGAAATAGACACCATCTCATATCACACACTTTTTGACATTCTGAAGCAGTATCAAAATGAAGTTAATGATATCCGTGCTGAGAAAATCCAAAAGTGCAAATCCATTAGCACTTCTTGCGGCTGCTCAACCATATTCAGATAATTACTATCAAGCACCAAAACCTCAGAGATCTAATGCAACATCATCTTCTATAAGACCTAGTGCATCTACCAGACACAAAGGCAAAGAGATCGCCAAACCAGTTACACCTCAATCTGAGTCAGTATCTGAAGAAGACAGTAATCCTGAACAAGCTTAAGGATCAGGACATGCAAAAGAATTTGGCACTCCTTTAAAGTATTTCAAAGCTCTACTAACCTACCACAACAACCTTCAAACTCTTCAAAACTCCAAGAACAAGCCTGAAGATACCACAACCAAGGTATAACAACGAGAATCAAGTTTAGGGCATTTGAGGGAAATCAAAGGACAATGATAGTTGCTGGGACTTAGGGAAACTGAGCAGTTCCGTGTAGTGCACAGAATGGGATAGCAGTGCTTTAACTGCAAGGGAATTGCCACTATGCAAAGGAATGCAGGAAGCCAAAGTGTGTTAAAGACTACTTGTATCACAAGGAAAAGATGATGATGTGCAAACACGCTGAACACGGTGTTCCACTGCAAGCTGAGCAAGCTGATTGGCTATCGGACACGGATGAAGATATTGATGAACAAGAATTGAAGCATTGCAGTTTTCATGTCAAAGGATTACAGGAGGTCTTACAGAATAAACCAGTTCAACTGACCTGCCAATGGAACAGTACAAACCAGATAAAATAATGTGTTTGCAAACAAAAGACGACATTCTGAGCAACCTGAATCCATTAATGACACATATGTTTTGGAGAAGGATGATAGCAATGTCACTCCTGATTCATCAAATATATGTAATAATGATAATCAGGTTGACCAAAATGCTGCAGAATGTGTTGATGAGCGTGTTGCGCTTGCTAATTTAATTGCAAATTTAACTCTTGATACTGAGGAAAACAAAATGATTTTAAAGCAATTAAAGAAAGCAAACGCATCATTGACTCAAGAACTGAAGGAGTGCAGAACTAACCTTGATGAGACTGGTAGGGCTCTGGGGGAGGCTACTAGTTGTCTTATTGCACTTCAGAACAAACAGAATGAGCTTGAGAAGTACATAGCCTTTAATGACCGGACGATTGATTATGACATTCTTCAAACAAAGTTAAATGAAACTCTAGGACTATTAGCTCGTAAAGACATTGACATAAAAGAAGGTTTAAAAACTAAAGCCTATGAAATTTCAGTTGTCAATCAAAAACACGATGAGTTAGTAAAAAGGAGTCTTTTAACAAAGTCACAATTTGAAGGTCAACTCAAAGAGAAAAGTAAGGTCATTTCGGATTTAAAGGTTAAGGAAGAGAAAGATATTGACAAGATGATTGAAATGGACAAACAATTAAAGTTTTTGAATGAAATTGTTTACACTCGTAATCAGTCAATTCAGACCATTCATATGTTAGCACCCAAATGCTCGACATATAATGGTAGACCAACCTTTGCTAATCCAAGGTACCTCAAGAAAGCTCAATCTGAAAAGCCCTGTTTGTATGAGATCCCATATGATACTTCTGATCTTGCAAACAGATTTGCCCCTGATAGGGAAGAGACCATGACTCTTGATAACGAGAGTAGATCAAAATTGAATAAAGATTATGTTAAACCATATGATTACACAAAACAAAATAGTCTTTATGAAATTTTCAAAGCACCCTCACTGGAGTATCTTTATCAGTTGGAACGCGCAAAAGAAGTTAGGAAGACAATGTGGAGAAAACCGTTTGTTAGAACAAAACCAAACATTGCTAAAAACGTTGCCTTTCTACCCGTTTCAAAATCCATTAGTAAAAGTAGACAAGTTTTTAACGAAATGACATTTAACATCAATCAATTTAGGGAAATTGTTGATCAAACTTGGTTTAAACATACTAGTGATTATTTTCGGGTACCAACTGCTCATGATATGGAACTTTTGATAAAAACCTTTCTAATGCCTCTTTCCATAAAATCACAAAATGATAGCTTTCGTTTTGAACATGAACTTAAAACGGAAATGCATGAAGATTATGAGTACGTTAAATCCCTTGAAAAAGAGGTTGACGAACTTGAATCTGAAAAGGCTGATTTTTCAAATATGTATGATCTACTTCTTGAAGAGTGTGTGTCTAAAGATGTTATATGTTCATATTTGCATTCTTTGTCTGAATTAAATGCTCATACTGAATTGCAATGCATGTATCTTCATAAAGTCAAAGAATGTGAATGTCTTGCACAAAAGCTGTCAAAACAAACTGAATCTGTTAATAACGAAGTTCATAATAAGCTTTTAAAGAGTTTTGCTAAACTTGAAAAACACTCAATTTCTCTTGAACTTTCTTTACAACATTGTAAAGAACAGATGAAAAACAACCCAGTTTGCAAAGAAAATGCTTCAAATGTATTTCGAAAAGAACGTGAACAATATCATGAAATACAAGATTTGAAAGCTCAAATGCAAGACAAGAACATGGTGATAAATGAGTTAAAGAAACTCATTCTGGTAACAAAAGGAAAGTCTGTGGAAACTCAGTTTGATAAACCATCTGTTGTTCGACAACCAAATGCTCAACGGATTCCAAAACCATCAGTTTTAGGAAAACCGACTCCTTTTTCAAATTCTCCTGAAATGAGAAGTTTTCAAATGAAACAGTCGGTTAATAAAACTAATGTGTCGGATGGTTTATTTAAACCAGTCACTCAACAGAGTTTGCCTCAGAATAGAAACCAAGCGGTTCGAAACACAAATGTGCTTAAACCAGGAATGTTTAGAATTGCCTCCACCACAACACAAACTAGAACACCACAGTTGCCTCATGCTTCTAGGAATACTAATCCTCACGTGTCTAAATCTACAGGAGTAAATCACACTACTAGTGTTAGCAGACCACAACTTAAGTGCTATCAAGTTAAAGATAAGGTCATGCCAAACAATAGTCAAGTGAAGTTTAAAAAGAAGGAAGTAGAAGACCATCATAGGATTTCTAGTATTTCTAAGAAAACAAAGTCTGTAACTGCGTGTAATGACAGTTCAGACTCCAGAACTTCGAATGTAAATGCTGTTTGTGCTGAATGTGGAAAATGTGTGTTTAATTCTAATCATGATGCTTGTGTTTCTAGATACTTGAAAGACGTGAATGCTAGAACTAAGAAGCCTAATGTAGTGCCTATTAGTGCTAGTAAACCCAAGAGAAAAGCGAACAAATCTGTTGCAACACCCAAAAGAAAACATAAGCATCAGAAACCACAATACATAAATCCAAGAGTATACTAAACGGAGTTGTATGAGAATACAAATAAGGAATGGAAATGGTGGATAGCTAAGAGATGTCTATCAGGTTATACATGGACACAAAAGCCACTTAGGACCAAAAAGATATGGATGCCTAAGGTTAGGAAAGATGATGCATCAACAAGTATTAGTCCCACTATAGACATTGTCTCTAGGATAACTAATGTCTTGAAGATATCAAACTTCATAGGATCCAATTTGTCCAATATTCCATCGTCCTCTAATTCTCTTTCATATAGATTGTACAACTCATCCCTATACATTGTTGACGATCCGGATGCACAAAGCACATGACGGGCAATCTCAAGCTTTTGTTTAATTTGTGGAGACAATTTCATGATACTGTTCATTATTGTTAAATGAATCAAGTTTGCTCCAAATTCTTGGTTAGGAGATCTAATTCAAGGGAAAGTAATGCGATCCAAACAGGGTTTATTACGTCGAAGGCCTCATTCACAATCTTTTCACGTTTGGTCAATCTGATGAAGCTTATTTCTGGAGGTTGCTTTTCAAGGAAATCTACATGTTTTGTGAGAGATCTTCAGGAAACTATTTACTAACGGTAGTTTCGTGGAAACTGAACACTACACAAAATCTCTTCAAGAACAACTTCATCAACTCCAATCTGTTTCATGGCTTAAAGGTTCACCAACACAAGCATGGTTTATGGCCGACGACTTCCACATCTTACTTCGATTAAATACACCTTACACTTAAAGAAAGATGTTGTGACAGCTTACCAAGTTTGACCCTCATGTCAAGGCTCAACTTATGTTCGCTGTGAAATGAGTAAAGCAAAAAGAAGGGTCATATAAGTCAAAAGCTGTTCCAAATCCAAAGGAAGGCTGTAAATTTATGCTTCACTATGGACCTTATTAGGTCCAAATGCGCGTTGCAGTATAAATGAGGAAGAAGTATAATTCTTGATTGTTTGATGACCTATTCAAGAAACACTTGGACTTCTTTTACTAACGTCCAAGGGATGAAACACCAGAATTCTCAAAGACTGTCACACGATGATTCAACGCAATCTTCAAGCTCAATTTTATTCCTGTCCGTAACTTGACAGAGGCACGAATTCCTTAACAAGACACTCCATGCTTATTTCCAAAGAAGAAGGCATAGAACATCAAACTTCCACTCCTCGAAGCACCTAACAGAACGGACGTTGGCGAAAGACCTGAAACCGAACTCTTAGTTGAGAGCTACTCCTAAAGACATAGCTTTCAGCTTCTAAGCTTCCATTATCATTTTGGGCTGAAGCAGTTGCAACCGCATGCTATACTAAGAACAGATCAATTATCATATCCCTCAAGGAAAGACGACATATCAAATCATAAGACAGGAAACCTTCATAAAACATCTTCACATCTTTTGGTTTGCAAATGTTACAAACTAGATATTGTGGAAAATCTGGATAGATTGAAAGAAAAAGGGGATCCATGTGTCATGGTGGGATATTCTACTCAGTCAAAGGGATATCGTGTTTACAACAAGCGAACAAGATTGATAGATGAGTCCATACATATCAAGTTTGATGAAATCAAAGAAATGATGTCTGATCACAACAGTTCAGACCTCACACCACAACGACAACAGATGTCTGTTGAAAATGTCTCTTCAGGCCTCTGATCCAACAAGGACTAAAGTCTCAGATATGACAACTCTGACCAGCCGTGGCCCCAGACAAAATGTTGATCCTACAATCAGAAAAGACAGATTCGTCACAAAAGGTTAGAATTTCACTTACAGTCCTTTACTTTGAAGAATATTACAATCCAACAACACGATCAAGCGAGGATAACAAAATTATCAAGCACCGAATGCATCGTTTCAAAAGCTTAATTTGTCAATCCTTTTTTGACCCGTGTACAATAAATTGGTGAGTCTTCCTACACGCAACTTGATAATACTGATGTGCATTCATCTTTCAAACGCACAAAAGCCCAATGATTTCCGATGGACCAGAGATCATCCATTAGAACAATTTCTTGGAAATCTATTCCAATCCGTTCAAACAAAGGACGACAGCTTGCCACAAGATCCTGAAATTGATTTACGCACTCACGGTGAGTATTGTTTGAACAAAGAAAACATTAAGGAGGCAATGGCTGATTCTCCATGGATCAAAGCATGCAGATGAACTTCACAGTACCTAAACAGACTGAAAAGTCTGGGAACTAGTCACAAAAAAAACCATTTTGGTGCAAGAGATTAAAAAGCTAAAGTGGTAATGGAAGAACAAAAAGGATGAAGACCAACTCCCCTGTAAATTCGGCAATAAAAGCACGACTTGTTGCCCCTAAAGCTATGCTCAGGAAAGAGGGTATTGATTTTTGAAGAATCATTTGCTCCAGTTGCTCGCTTGGAAGCAATTCGGATTTTTCCGTTACCCAAGCAGCACACAAGTCCTATTATCAATCTATCAGATGGACGTGAAAACGGCATTTCTAAATGGTCCATTGAAGGAGGAGGTTTATGTTGCTCAGCCAGAAGGGTTCGTTGATCCAGATCATCCAGAAAAAGTCTACCTTCTAAGGAAAGCTTTGTATGGATTAAAGCAACTCCAAAAGCCTGTTACGATGAAACTATCATACTTTCCTGATGTCCAAAGGCTTTCAAAAGGTACAATAGACCCAAACTTATTCAAGAAAAAATACGGGGAGGATATTCTACATTTGCAAATTTACGTTGATGACATAATTTTTTTTTTGGATCCACAAATCCCCTAATTATTCAAAAACGATTTGAAAAATTAATGCACAGTAATATTTGAAATGTCCTTATTGGGGGAGATGGAATTTATTTTAATTACCTCCAAAGTGTATTTTTATATCAATCAGTCCCAAGTACTGCTTCAGAAATTCTGAAAAAGCATAATATGTACAATTGCACTACTCCATTGGTACACCATTGGCTACAAAACCCAACTAGATGTAGATTGAGTGGATAACCCATAGACCAACAGATTATTATCGTAGTAAAATCGTTTCACATCAGTACTTTACATCTATAGACCAACTTAGTGCAATGCAGTATGCTATTGTGCACGTAATCAAGCCCGACTCAACTCAAAAGCAACCTCCAGGAGTTAAAAGAATCTTTAAATACCTAAAGGGTAACGATTTAACATTGGACTCTGTGTAATCCCAAAGGATTCTGGCTTTGGAACTAACAGCAATTTCCAGACGCTGATTCATGCCGATGCCTTGATACACAAAAATCACTTCTGGATGGATTACAGTCCTCGTGGATAAACTCTTGTAACTGATTCAAGAACTAACAAAACTGCACTGCAATGTCTTTCATCATAAGCAGAGTACGTGGCGTTGATCTGCAAGTGGTGCTCAAGTAATGTAGATGAGGACACAACTCAAGATATGGCTTCAAACAACAATTACAAACAAAATACCGATGTACTGCGACTCTCAGTCAGCCATTAGCCTATCCATGTAACCCCGTACAACACTCACGTAAAAAGCACATCCATACTCTGAATCACATCATAAAGGAACAGGTTGAAAATGGTATAATTGAATTAAATTTGTCATAACTGAATACCAATATAGCTGACATGTTTACGAAAGCCCATCCTGAGGATCGGTTAAATTATCTTTGTCATAAGGATGGGTATGTAGATTGTTTGACTCCAGCGGAACTGTAGGTTCTTCCAAATGAGTCTGCTTGATTATCATCAACAAACATCACCCATGTTCAGATATTTTGAAAAATAAAAGCAAAATACAAAAGATAAAACTTCAAAAAGAAACAACAAAATCAGAAAATCAAAAAAATATTCCAAAAAGCAAATTTTCTTCTCGACATGTCCTCTTGGAATCGATAATACATTTACTGCTTAGAAATGGTAGCGATTAACATTGATAACGGGTGTGTAAATGAAGTTCGAGCGAGAGTTTTCAAATAGTTTCAAAACATGTCATTTCTAATTTTCTAAATGGCTTATGTGCAAATATCAGTACATAACCCGGACTTCAAATAAAGGAAGGTTTATAACTTATCCTCCCAACGAGAAAATTAACGTTTCTCGGTCTTGAGCTGTTCTTACAAGACATTCAATGTTTTTAGCTCAAGAAAAAGGATAGTGTACGTTTCAGTGCGCTTACCCTTAGCGTTAGAAGAGAAGTCCTCTAACATTTGGTTTTTCAAAAAAGTTGAACACAATTTTTTCAAGAATTTCTCGATGACAATTCATAATCTTTCAAAATTATGTGTTCAACACTCCAACCCTCACAATGTTTTCAAACGACAACAATTTTTCAATTGGTCCTATTTTTGAGGGGGAGTTTTTCGAAAAACAAAGTTTTAATGTTCTTGGATACATCATCAACGACCATTCTTATGTATTCAAAACATTATCAAAATGTTCCAAACCATTCATGCTGACCATATTTTCTCCCACAGATTTTTCAAGACATATTTTAATCACAAGGTATTTCAAAAACTAAGTGTTTATTATTTAAAATAAGGGGAGAAAATGTATTTAAAATATGATCTAATCGACTCAATGTGCTGAACAGTAAGAAAAGGTTTTATGGTTTGATCTTATACCCAACAACATCTTAATTTCACGACGATTCTGAAGTCATAAGGTGGTTAGGTTAGGAATCAATCCTATGATCCAACCAGAACCGGAGGATCTACCCAAGGATAATCCAAAGTTAGAAATAGCAGTCCTTAGGTATGATTGGAGATGAATGTATATGGGAATAATGCCGACTAAGATTGAGTTAACACTGGAACAATCACAACAAGGTGTTAGTAATGACGTCTTGGTAAGCATTGAAGGCGTTGAAGAATTAAAAAGAAATGTATGGATAAAGGGTCTAAACAAAGAAGCCCTCCACACAACTTAAGGCAGAAACCGGGTCAATACATATGCTGTCAGAATCACAAGTTGATTGCTGACATTGAAAACGACATCATGGACCCAGTGATGCAATGCACAACCCTTCCCAGCCATTCGGGTTTCTCTCAACAGAAACTTGTCTCATTTGTCACGGAGATACACACGTTATCTATTGACATCTCACTCCGAGATCGTTGATATTGAATAGGTGGCAAACTGCTCCAGCCTCCGAGTACTAAAACCAAAATGCACTAATCGAGTCTAGAGCCAAGAGATCAATCAAAATCTCGTTAGGACACATTTCATTTCAAACACTTGTTGAACATCATCAGGTTCACAAGCTGTTATCAAGAGTCCTACGCAATATCATTGTGATATTTGCCAGAACATTCAGAGTGATACTCTTTAGTATTCATAATGACGAATGGAAATCCTTCCAGTGTCATCATCAAACAGCACTGCGGTAGGTGACTTGCGAGATTCTATATGAATCAAACTTGTGACAACTGGATATCGATTTGGTCCAGTAAATGAATTGACGGTTGATGAATTTTGATAAAAACATGACACTCTCGATGTGTTACAAAAACACTTTAACGAGTGACACGTCGATTGATTTTCAAATCAATTTTCTCGTTTATCACTAACGTAAACCTGCAGGTCAAACGGTGGTGACGACAACCTCAATCCCATTCAAATGCTCAATCTACAAAGACAAACTATCTAGAAAGCTTAAGATTTAAAGACAAAGACTTCCGCTAACTCTGATTTAAAGCTTTCAAGATAATGCAAAAGTATGAGCATGTTGGTCAAAAACAAAAGATCGCAAGATGGCAAAGACGATAAAGACAATGACAAAGGCTCAAAGTCAAGATCGCAAAGCATGAAGGAACAAGATTACAACAAAGACAAAGACCAAGAACACTCGAGCTTAAACGACAAAAGCAATCTCACTGATCTCATGAAGGAGTGTCATCAATGAACTCACTTCGGGGGAGATTGTTAGCCTCAATTTTATTGAGTCAATAAAGGAAGCTCGTTCCCGTGTTCAAGACCTCACTTCGGGGGAGATTGTTAGCCTCAATTTATTGAGTCAAACAAGGAAGCTCGGTCACTCTACGATGGAGCTTCGGTCTTTAATTAGTTAACGTTTTGTTAATTAGAAATATTATCGGAATCGGCTGATAGTTAATCTAATATTGTATATGTTTCGGGTTTAATCCCAAGCAAAACCCGAGCCCGGGTCCTAGTTAAATATCCCGCGCGTCACATTAAATGTGTAGGGGGTATATATATATTTAGATATTTTCTTTTTAGAAAATATCTCATATATATAGATATTTTCTATTTAGAAAATATCTAGTTTTTCATTTTTCAATATATCTTTTTCCTCTTTTCTCTCTCAACTCTCTCATCTCTCTCTCTCTCTAAACAATCTCTTTTCTTCTCTTTTCTAGTTTCTTGCTTTGATTCGTGGTTCGGGTTATGAAGTAAAAGTGTACATCGGGAACCTACAATGTCCCACGATCCACGATCTTTATTTTGGCGGGAAGACCTTGATAGAGATGGAGAACGTGGGTTTGATCATCTGAACTTTGCTCTAGTTTCGTCGAAGGCCCACCACGAAGGTGTAGGGCTTTGCGTGGTGGATTCCTATGTTGGTAACCATTCCGAAGGTGGTTTTACGCCATTCGAAACTATTCAAAGGTTATTGGTTGTAATTGGGAGAAGATCCCATTCAGGCTTCGAAGGAGAGACCTTCGAACCGGAGAGGAGAGTACGTCATCAAGGAGGAAATGATACAAAATATTAGTAGCAACCACATTCAACGTACAAGGGACGAAAAATATAAAGATTTCGTTTAAATTAATAAAATGCATCTGTATCTAATTTTGATATAAAAAATATACTACTATGCATTTGATTCGCGTTTATGCATCTCTAATGTGCGTTATAATTATTTCTCCTCTTTTGATCATGTATCAAAACTAATTGCATATAGGTTATAGAGAATATAAACTTCGTTCGATGAGTTTCATTTGTCTTTTTTGGGAGTCAAAAGAATTGACTAATACACATTTGAAGAATTAGAACCTAAACCGATGAACATGCCTAATAAAATGCACTTACATGTCACGGAACATAATTAGAAGAAATAAATACTAATGGCATCCACAATAGGAGGTTTATTAAAAGGTTTAAAACCCATGAAAATGTTTATCTTTTGTTTTAACCATAATGAGCTTATAGTTTATATATATGTGGCATGAAGATGTCCAAGATCCTAGACTTATTCATAATTTAATGCATGTGTTATGGTTGAACATTTTATATTGTTGTAAAAGGTTTATACATAGTGGTATGAGGTTTATACTATCAAAAGCTTTATAAGTATTAAAAGGTTTAAAACCCATGAAAAAGTTTATCTTTTGTTTTAACCATAATGAGCTTATAGTTTATATATATGTGGCATGAAGATGTCCAAGATCCTAGACCTATTCATAATTTAATGCATGTGTTATGGTTGAACATTTTATATTGTTGTAAAAGGTTTATACATAGTGGTATGAGGTTTATACTATTAAAAGCTTTATAAGTTTATGACTTGACATTTTATAAACCTATTGAAAAGTTTCACCATTATGGATGCTCTAATATGTCATCCGACTAGAACAAATATTAATAATATGTCATCCGACTAGAACAAATATTAATAGGGGTCATAAGGGGAGATCGATAGTTTGCAGTGGGCGATTAACTTTACTAATTAATCCCACTGTGGGCGATCTTCCCTAACCGATCTCAATAACTACTACCATCTTGTTAATCGATCATAGACAAGCCT
>BQNB010043540.1:0-45454 GCA_026074375.1 Tanacetum coccineum | reverse complement strand
ATTGTGAGCTAAAAAGAATAGAGAGAATTGGTGAGCTTAAAAACAGAAAGAGAGATGTGTGAAAAACAAACAGAGTGAAAAGTGAGTTAAAAGAACTGAGAGACAAAATGTGAGCTTAAAAACAGAAAGAGAGATTGTGTGAAGTTATTTTTTAGTAATACAAAACTTTGGAGTTTGTACTGCTTTTGGTTGGAGAAGTTAATACTGCTAGGCTTATTGTAGTACTGCTAGATCAAATTTAGTACTGCTGGATGACCGTTAGTACTGTTTGGCCCTAACAGATTTTTCATTAATTAATAGAGACGTTGAGATATTTCCGCCAAATTCCTATGATATAGGGGTTTGACCAATTGGACTTTCGTGATATTTCTATATATATGTTTAATTTAATCATGATAAACTCAATTTCTTTAAGACGGTCAAACCATATCTCTACGTTTCTCTATTTAAATCTCAATTAACTTTCTCCAGCCTTCATATATTCATCCACGATCATATCCCACACGATTACTTACACTTTTATTCATGGCAAACTTAGAATTTTGTGACAAGCATAACATGGTAGCGTTTTTAGAGAAATCTGCAGGAAGTGCAAGGTTTCATCAAGTCATCAATTTCCTAAATCGAAGTCACATTTGTTATGCGCTCACAAAGAAGCCAGATGTTTCTGTCTCGATTATCAAACAATTTTGGAGGTCTGCTGAAGCTTCTACTGATGATAATGGAGAAGTTAAGATTATTGCTATCATTGATGGTCACTCAATGACTATCACTGAAGCATCTTTAAGACGACATCTCAATTTGGATGATCAAGATGGTATTACTTCTATTCCCAACTCGAAGATTTTTGAGCAATTGGCACTTATGGGATATTCCACTGATTCAGATAAGTTAGCTTTTCAAAAGGGTGCTTTTTCACCTCAATGAAGGTTTCTTATTCACAATATTCTTCATTGCCTTAGCCCAAAGAAGACTGCTTGGGAGCAGTTTAGTAGTAACATTGCCACTGCTGTTATCTGTTTAGCTACCAATAGGAAGTATAATTTTTCTAAGATGATTTTTGAGCGTATGGTGTCTAATATTTCAAGCCCCCATAAGTTTTTAATGTACCCTAGGTTCATTCAAATATGCCTAGATATGCAGAAGAACCAACTTCAACAACACTCAAGAACATATCATGTACCCTCTCTTAGCAACAAAGTTTTTAACAACATGAAGAGGCCTACAAAGGGATATCCAGGCCAGGAAGTTGCTCTATTCCCTACTATGCTAGATGTTACTGAACCTTCCACTTCTCCTTCAAGAATCACATCTTCACCTTCACCTCCACCTGCATTTGAACACTCACCTGATCATACCACTGCTGCACCAACACAACCATCCCCAACACAACCATCCCCAACACAACCATTACCAGGAGCAGAACACCACTTTCCTACACCCCATGACTCACCTCTCCATGCTGTTCACTCACATGGAAGTGATGAGGGTAGCTTGAAACTTAATGAATTGACGAATTTGGTTACCAAACTTTCTGACAGGATTGGAGTATTGGAGGATGACTTGAGGAAGACAAAGAAAACCTATAGTTCTGCATTTACTAAGCTCATACTCAGGGTCAAGAAGCTAGAGTCTCAAATCAAGACTGGCAAAACAAGGAGAAAAGCTAGGATTGTTCATTCAGATGATGAAGACATTGAAGATGATTCTTCCAAACAGGGGAGGAAATTATCTGATGCAGAAGTTCAAGAGAAAGCAAGTACTGAAACTGAACCTTTTATTCAAGAAGTGACTCCCACTGAAGTTATTCAAGATCAAGGAAGCAGTGAGAAAGGGAGTGCTGAAATTAGTACTGCTGGTGCAACAAAAGGTACTGCTAGTGAAGTTCTAGTAGTTAGTACTGCTGAGGAAGATATTAGTACTGCTGGAAGAACTGTCACTTATAGAAGAAGGAGTGAAGAGCAAAGGACAAGAAAAGACAAGGGAAAAGCAATAATGACAGAGTCTGAGCCTAAGAAAAAGTCTAAGAAGGAGCTTGAACAAGAAAGGTTAAGTTTTGCTGAAGCCATCAGACTAGAAGAACAAATGAATGAAGAACAAAGGGCACAGATTGCAAGAGATGAAGAAATTGCTAGACAGTGGGATGAAGAGGAAAGGCAAAGAGCTATGTCTGAAGTCAAGTCTACTAAGAAGATAGATTGGAATGATCCTTCAGTTATCAGGTATCATGCTCTAAAGATGAAACCAAAGACAATTGCCCAGGCAAGGAGAAATATGATCAAATACTTGAAGAATCAGGGAAACTACAAGATTAGTGACTTCAAGGGAATGTCTTATAATGAGATTAGGCCAATCTTTGAAAAGGTTTGGGATTTTAATCAACACATTGAGCCTATGGAGCATGGAAGTGAAAAGATGAAGTCTCCTGAAAAGATTGAAGAAAAAGATGCTGATACACAAAAGGAAGTGAAAGAAGTTGCTAAAGAATCTGGAGCAAAAAGAAAGAAATCTCTTCCTAGAAAAAGAAGGATTGTTAAGAGACAAAAGTTGGAAGAAAACTACAAGGTTTTGAGTGAGATGCTTGAAGACTTTGACAGACAATATGTAGAGGAGTTGTACAGATTAGTCAAAGAAATGTATAGTGCTTCAAGACCTAAAGGATATGATCTGATGCTTTGGGGAGATTTGCACACCTTATTTGAGCCTGATGAAGAAGATGAAGAACTACAACGTTTTAAGTTACGATTATTGAAGACTTTGATAGACAAGAAGTAGAGGAGTTGAACAGATTTAGTCAAAGAAAGGTATAGTGCTCAATACCATGAAGATATGATCTGATGCTTTCGAGAGATTCTGCACACTTTATTTGAGCCTGATGAAGAAGATGAGATATGGAAGAATCAGCATGAATACAATGTGATAAGCTGGAGTTTATATGATTTTTGTGGTATTCACATTTTACTCTGATGCAGAATGGTATAGCCATACATATGCTGACAGAGAAGAAATACCCTCTAAGTCAAGAGATGATTTCCAAGATGTTGGAAAAAGAAATTGAGTTGATTATGAGAGTTTCACAGGCTTTTGAACTATCTAAGGTTTTAAAAGATCCAAGTGCAAAGTAGAAGGATTTTGAAAGAATCTTCGCAAAGGAAGAAGACAAGGAGATTTAATCCAAAGAAAAAATAGGATTTGAAGATAAAACATATCATTTAGGGGAGAAATTTGGGAATAAATCCTTCACAAGAGTTACATACTGCCAAGGTAAAACTTAACATAACTAATGGAGTTAGTACTAAGCCAGTACAAACTTAGTACAGCCATAGATAGGTTAATCCTGCTAGAAGAAAGATTAATACTGTTATGGTCGAAGCAAGCTGACTGGAATAAGGAAGAAAAGAGAAAAATAAGGAATGTATAACTATTAATTTGTATTTGAATTATAACAACTACCAAATAGTGCGGCATTTATCTTGTAAAGTGACTCCTGTATGTATAAAAGGAATCCTAGTTTTAAGTTAATAGTTGCTTCTGCTTAAGAATATAAGAACATTTTAGAGAAAAGAATAGCTCACGGTTTGTAACCCCTAGTACTACAAAGTACTCGTAATATTCTAATAATATTAAATGCAGTTTTGTGTTTTATTCATTTTCTTTGGTTGTTACTGTTCCTATTGAAAATACCTCGTAAGTAACAACGTGTAAGATTCCGCAACACTTGGTAAACCAACAAAGTCCAACCATTGTTATTTTGGATTCATCCAAGGTAACAAACACTTTACAACAAGAATCGATCAAGGCATGGGATCAACAGAATAGACATCTCGTCCTAAGTTGCGTTTACTAACGATCCTATTGGTTTCTTCCTCAAGCTAGGTCGATGGACGGTTCATTCTCTAAGACCTTCAAGGTCGACACGAAATAATGTTAATCTACATTATTGACGCTATAAGGGACTTTACTTGATTCGAGTGTTCGACTATAACGTTCTTTTGTTATCTGTGTGCGCTAATCTACGACACTTATAATTTCTACATGTTTCTGCTATTCATGGTGTTACCCAAAAGGTTCAGCCAAAAGCACACGATCTGAAGGTCGGGGAGGATTAAGCAAGTAGAAAGCCATAGTAGATTGATAAAGAGAAAAGGGAAATATGTGTGTGTGATGGGAGGAGAGAAACACACACACACACCTTATGAGATGTTACAAAATGAATCCTCACCCCTCCTTGGAAGTAAGGAGGGGATATATATAGACCTTGTGTCATCTAACTATGCTAACTTGATGTTTCTTGTCTTTATTCGACACAGCTATATTAAACTAGTGTAATTCTGTATAAGTCGACATATTTTAAGGCTAACAATCTTCCCCCAATATGTAAACATACAGAATTACTTACAATGTTACTAACAACTACAGTTACAAACAAAATAAAGTCTTCCATAGTGCTTCCAATGCTAAAGATGATATTTGTGTCTTCTTGTCTTGATACTTGTACTCCAGCTTAGGTCTTCTGTGTCTTTACTTGTTCTAGAACCATTATAGTATGCATGAGTTAGATTAACTTCCCCCCAATTCATGCAACATATCTTGAAAAACTTTATTCATAGACTCCTTTTTGGCGAAGTTTCTGAATCAGCTTCCCCCAAAACTAACATCCGTATCTTAAGCAGATTCTGAAACTTTGATGTAGTTCGAACGATCTTCTAACATTGACATTTAAAGTACATAGTGGAATTTTGTAGAAGAGTCAGCCAACCACACCAACCAATGCTACTTCTATACCGTATCATGACATTTGGTCTTGGTGAATATCCGTTCGGTGGTACATGCGAGAAATCAGCAACAAATCTTCTCACTTGTGTAGAATACTTCACACAAACCATACTAAGAAAAGTATTATAAACTACTTCCCCGTGGAAGTTGACCTGATTACATCAAAGTATCAAAGTACACGTATTCCCCCATGATGGTTTCAAACTCTCAGAAGCGTCATTGACGTGTACGCTCATATACTAGAGATGTTCTTATTTGTAGCAAACATCTTGAAAAGTTATGAATGACATTGAATAACTTTGAAATATTTTTCTTAGACTGTGAAGTACCATTAACGTTCTGTAGCTTCACATATCCTGTGAGAATTGCTGATTACATCTCAACCTTTAGATTCTTTGGCTACCTTACAAACCTCGTATTATGTCGGCTATTGCTGTGACCACTTGGTGAAGTAAACCCGATATACCAAACTTGAAACTGAAGTAAAATTCCCCAAAGTTGTTACTTAAGCTTGCACTGTTGTTGATTGAATAACGGTGCAGAATAAAGCCTCTAAGTATCCTATACCCAATCACAAAGTGAATAAAAAAGTACAACACCTCTTAAAACTTTCCACATCGGCATCTGCGTGTGACACTGAGTACTACAATATAACTCCTTTAAGTGATACTTAACCAGGTCTTCAACCAACCACCCCGACTACTGGAAACTAGATAATCCAAGTCTCAATCATAACTATATAAGTTCGAGCAAGTCATCAATCGATAGATTGGGTTTGAAGAAAATGGTATAGTTGAATTATTCTTTGTCGGAACTGAATACCAGTTAGCTGACCTGCTTACTAAAGCCTTACCCAAAGATAGGTTTAAGTATCTCATCAGACGACTCGGTATGAGATGTTTGACTGTCAAAGAACTAGAGGTTCTGGCAAACGAATCTGCTTGATCTATCAAACATCGAACTTGTAAATATTTCTAAAAAAGAAAATACAAAAATATAAAACCAACAAAAAGAAATAGAAAAATATAAAATCTATAAAAACAAAATACAAAATCAAAAAAATTTCATAAAAAAAAAATAATCTTCTCGACATGTCTCTTGGAATCGATAACATTCACGTACCTAAAAATGTCAATTAACATTGACACGGTGTGTAAATGAAGTTCGAGCAAGAGTTCAAACGTTTTAAAACATGACATTTTTAATTTTTCTCAATGACTTATGCGTACTTTAATGCATAACTCGGACCTAAATGTAAGGAAAGTGTATCTTTAAGATAACTTATCCTCGAAAAAATCAAATTTCTTAGGTCTTGAGCTCCTAGACAAAACATTCAAAAGTTTTGAGCTCATGACAATGGCTTACAGTTACCTCAGACTATAACACAGACCCAAATGTTAAGGGAGTGCACGTTTCAGTGCGCTTACTTTACCAATAGAAGAGAGGTCTTCTATCATGGTTTTTTTTTTAAAAATCGTTGAACATAATTTTTCAAAAAGTACTTTCAATGTCAAATTGTTCAAAATATAATTTGTGATATCTTTCCATAATAACTGGTATTTGTTAAAATTGTGAGTTCAACACTCCCTTCCTCAATATATTTAACAATTGGTACAATATTTAATGTTTATAAGTGGTACAATTGGTAAAATAATGCTCAAAAATATCATCGTAACAAGTAAACCAATTTTTGAGGGGGAGCTTTTCAAACAAAGCATTTTAATGTATTTTAGGTACATCTCATAAATGTCAATTTTATGTATCCAAAAATATTCAAGTGAAATTAAAACGTAGTATATTGATGTGCGGTCGTCGTAGGACTTCTACACGAGAAGTTTTACAACTCCCTAGGCAGTGTACCTAATCGTTGTAGTGTAGTATAGGCAAGACTCGGGGTTGTTTATCGTTCACTCGAGGAATAGGTTGGGAAGGCTTGATCACGGTCTAACAGAATTCTAAGGCTTGAGGGAAGATTCTTTTTGTATTTTATGGAAAGCAAGTAAATCATATAATTGGACAGGTGGTTTGGTTTTAGCAATTTAAACTAAATATATTCTACGCTAATGGTGATAACAATAAGATAAAAGATTGTATTTATTTAATCATGTATTACTCCCTAGATTGCTTCTCCTAGTGTTGTTTCCTTGTCACACTTGTGATGATCTGTGTAACTATTTCCTAAAGCATGAACGAATTACACGAACCTGCCGTCTACTTAGTATACCGCTAGAGCAACACACATGCAGAAGTAGTTTTAAGACAATAACACTTCCCCTATGAGTACACAAAGTGCATGTGAAATAATATAAGAGTGTAACAACCAAATCAGGAAGGCAAGGAAGAAGATGAAGATCAAGTATACTCTATTGTACCCTTCTACAAAACACAGCGGTTTCCCTAGACAATATCAACAGCAAGACAGACAAAAGCTAAGTTTTTCTAATGACCTAACGTGCACATCCATCACAAAAGCAACACCCCTAAGATCTACTTTCTAGGTTCAAACAATCATAAATAAACACAATAGGAGGTTTAGCCAAGCATGTTAAAGATAAAGCAAGAACAATAAATCAAACAACACATAGACATATTGAATTATTAAGTAAATCTTACTTGATTAAAATATGAATTGGAAGAGGTACAATAGGGTTTTTAGGCCCTAAAATCGTCTCCTACAGCTTCTAAACGAACTAGGGTTCATACCCTCTTTTTATTCTAAAGTTACACACTCAAAACCCTAAATTCGGGTTTGTATATATAGGAAAAACGACGCGACAGCGTCGCATTTTAGTCGTGACGCCGTCGTAAGAAGAATCATCTAGATCTGCTTTTGAGTTGGTGCGGGCTGACGCCATCATGAAAGTTGTGACACCGTCACTTGATGAGTTGTGATGGCGTTGTGTATAGCTTGTGACGCCGTCTCCAGGCTCTGTGAGTACAAATCTTTAAGAGCCTTGGTTTTGGTTTGTAGTCTCATCCGTTTCTTCTCTAAATGAGCCTAAGTCACGTGTAATTCATCCAAATGTCTTCCAAATGAGAAATACCTAAAAAGGAACTATTAAGTACCTATTTTGGTCATAAATGCACGATTTTGGTGGTTAAACGACCTCGAAAAAGTGTATAAAATGACACCTCATCAAATACCCATACACTTGGGATTTGCTTGTTCTCAAGCAAATGGGCTTTTCTATCTAGACAATAACAATATAAGGGGTCATTTTACCTACTCTTTAAAAATATTCTACAACACAACCTTTTAGACCTTGTAATTAAAAGCATAGAATGTATATACTAGCACCTCACATAAGTGTTTGGGATTCTCTCTTTCTCTCGGGTGTATAATGAATTAGAACATATGTGGGAAACAAAAAATCACACTCATTACCTGTCCTAGCATATAAATTACCATAGGCTTGGTAAAGGATCAAACCTTCACCGCTAGGCGCAAGTATTAATCATTACTATAAGAGGTCTTTTAAAGGATTGTGGGGTGTAGGTGTAAGATAACATATAATGGAAATGGAAACGGATGGGATACATTTGGGTGGTGACTTTGGGTGAATTTGGAGTGGAAGGGTTAGCTAATTATTCTTACGAATACATGCTGCTTTGGTTGCTAAGCCAAGACTCGAACGAAGATATACAAACTCTACACAACTCTACATCAATCTCTTTCTTTTTATTTTTTCATTTTTTTAATTACATAATACAACATGGGGGTTTATAACACGCACCCTACACTTGAGCTTTTAAATGCTCGATATTTACAATCTAACTAATGACTCGAATTGAAGTGAATCAAAATAACATAGATATCATTTGACAAACATATGGGGGTATTGACTTAACTTTTCTTCCCCATTCTTCTACGAAATAAATACTACCATGAATCTCAATCGTCCCAAAACTGTATTTACAAGGATAAGGACTTAGAAACCGTGTACTCAAATAATTAACTTGGGTTATAACACAATAATGTACTAAAAGTGAGTACATATAAGGTAGGCTAAGGCTTTTGGGTGTAATGATTGGTTTAAGGGTGACAATGTTCTTTATTAATAGTCCGGCTTAACCAGAAAATTACGAGAACCATGAAAAAGGATAGGCTTGGAGGGTTGTACTAGGGGTATCCTGCACTAAAAATGAGTGCATGGTAAGGGTGTGGGATAGTTATATGATCGAGGTAACCATCATAACAATTACAGGTTTAAAACATGGGTTATTTCTAATGCCTCTTATCAAGCAAATCCTAATACTTACTACGCGGTCTCGAGATGCATCACAATAACAAGTTCTAGAATTTAATATACTACCGGTACACTCTTATAATCCTACATTAACTGATACCAATGTTCTAGAAAAGGCGACAAAACCACGCATACACATCCGTAACGACGAAATAGACACACATGATTGCTCACTCCTTAACTCGAACAAGCTAAAGGTGTAATATCTAAGGGCGAACCTCACATTGTGAGGGGTGGAATTTTGAGGGTTTTGTGATAGTCATATAAATTCCTATCCATGAGACGCTATTAATACTCATTTTTTGTCGGTGTGTGTCATAAAAAAAAATTTGGATAAAAATCACCTTCTTATGTTATGTTTCGATATATTACCCATCATTTTAAGGACAAAGCAAATGATAAATGAAAGAATAGTTTCTAAGGTTAGTTTTCCCCCTACACTTAAGTTGAACATTGTCCCCAATGTTCTCTAAAAGTACCCGTTAAAACAGATAAAGGGAAAAGAAAACAAGGAAAAGAAACTAGTACTCCCCTGGTTTACTCAATAATGGAGAAGAAACATGCGATAACTGGTTAAATTATCCTCCGAGAATCATCCAATGAAACTTCCTAAGAACTTCCAAGCTTCTTCTCATCAAATATAACCTGTAATCAAAGACAACTATACCAAGCATAAAACGTGCTTTTTACCAAATATACAATGTGAATTTAGGGTTCGACTCGATAAAGCAGTAAAGATAGGATGAGAGAATTGTTAGGCTCATGGTTTTATGCAGGTTTATAAAGAATATTACATATTTTAAATGTTGTGCTAGTTTTATTTTCAAAAATAATTAAAAACTTTAAGTTTTCTGGACCTGGGCGTTTGACGCCGTCGGGGTTGGTGTGACCAACCTTGTCACAAGTGTCGTGGCTGACGACGTCAGCTGTAATGCCGTCTCCACAGTCTGTGAAAACAAAATTTTTGTTTTTGATGAAAAATTTCCTGCACTTGATTCCATAAGTTAATTCCTGTATAAATAGTTGTACAAAACCTGAGATTTAACAATTCAATGACTTGAAACTGACGCGAATTAATCTAAACAATTCATTTAACATGTTTGAATTTGGCTCAAAAGCAGGCTAATTTCCCCTACGCTTATTGTTTGCAAAATACATTTGATTGACATTAAGACGGAGCTAAAGACAAATAAAGCATGATTACAAGATATTTCAAACATAATAAAACAAATTATGAAGAATAAAACATACATGACACTCCTAATATGTGGGAAAGGTAAATTGGGTTGCCTCCCAAGAAGCGCTTTTCTTTATTAATGAGTCTTGTAGATAGACTCGAAGTCACATGTCACGTGTCGTAGAAGTGGTCCCAGTCGATGATTTCCCTCGGACTTTCTCTTTCGGAGAGCTTCCTAGTGGTGGGGATTGATTGTAGAGTTTTGGTAAACTCTTCCCCGTCTGGGTCTATTAATCTAATCTTGGCGTGCCATGCCCCATCTTCGTTCTTGGGTGGTTTATCCCAGTTAATTGGTTTTTTAATTAGGTCATCTGATTCCCACATGTTACACTTAAGGTTAATAGGTATGGATCCTAGGAATTCCACCATTCTCCTAAACACTAAGGTATCCTTAAAAGGATTATGCTCGGTATCTCTAGATATTTCCCATTCTCTGGGTAAGTGGCAGTCTAAGATGTCTTTCCTGGCGTAGTAAGGGGGTTTTGCGCCTATTTCACTCATGCTAGGTCAGGGTTTATAGGATTCCCTTTTTCCAAGCATGGTCCAATAAGGTGCTTCCTCCTCACCTAGGTCTATTCCTTTTACACTGAACACCGACCTAGTGATTCCTTCTCCTATCGCTATTTTAGCCATCCTACAATCAATAACTGCGTTGGCGGTAGCTAGGAATCCTCTTCCTATAAGTAAAGGGGTCTCGGGGTCCATTTTCATATCGAGTACGTAAAAATCATTTAATAATTTCAGTTTTCCTACGTGTACTTCTATGTCTTTAACGATCCTGATGGGGTAGGATTTGGTTCCGTCAGCCAATCCAAAGATATGGTTAGTCTCTTCTAATAATCAGATTCTAAACTTTTTGAAGAGGTAAAATGGGATTATATTTACGCATGATCCAAGATCATCTAGTGTGTCAAAAGGTTTTGAGTCCCCTAATCTACAAGGTAGAGTGAATAGTCCGGGGTCTTCCATTTTCATAGGCACTTCTCCTTGGACGAATGCTGACCCATTTTTGCCTAGTTCTAAGCTCTCTACGTATTTATCTAATATGGCATTATAGATAGGAGATGTCGAGCTAGGACTTCAAGAGCGGTTAGGTTTTTTAGATGTAAATCTGGATTATCTTCAAGAGTTGGTTAGGGTTCTCCGGTTGTATGTTCGTTTTCCAACTCCGGGTCTCGTGCGAGGCTTGTTTGGGAAATGGTTGCCTCCTTAAAATGTGTTTTGATAGCGTTGATTGAGGTGGACGGGTGAGATGAGTATTATGGGTCCATTGTTGGGTAAGAACGAGCAGAAGAAACTGGATGAGTCCCCAGTTTCGGGTTCATAACTGTGTCGCTAGGTAGAGCTCCTACTATTCGATCAGTGATGGCTTTCAACAAAGTGTCTATTTTGTTGGTCATCTCACTTTGTTGTTGTTTGAAATCAGCTTCAAACTTGGACAATCTAGCGTCTTGAGATGCCATGAAATTGGATACCAGTCCTTCTAGATTCGATTGATTATTAAAGTTCTAAGGATGGTTGTTGAAGGAGCGGTTTGGGATTGAACCGTTGGGTTGGCATCGGTTAGGTGGGTTTGAAAAAATATTTTGAGAGTTTTGGGGTTGTCTCCACCTAAGGTTTGGGTGAATTCTCCATGATAGATTGTAGGTGTCACCGAGATTGTTTTACTCGGGCTTGAAAGTATACCACTTACCTCCCGCTTCATCGGTATGCGAGGATGCGTATTCAACAAAGGCTTGTTCGGGATCATCCATGCAATTCTGAGTGTCGTGGGGACCACTACAGATTTCACATGGGGTAGTGATTTTGTTCATTTGGGTAGGTCGTGTCGGAGCAAGATGAGCTTCCATCAAGCATTGGACTTGATTTTTGAGCTTGATTAGACGGCGGTCGGATGTACTCAGGACATCTTCAGGCAATGCGATTGCCTTGACCGGATTAGCGAAATCCATTGGGTCATTCTAACTTTCATTGTCATAGAGGGCGAGGTCCTTTAATATTGCCACGGATTCTTCAGGGTTGAGATCACGAAGCTTACCACCGGCCGATTAGTCAATGGTTCATCTTGTGAGGGGATTGACATGGTCATAAAAGATTTGGACTTGGAGCCAAAGATCGATGCCATGATGAGGGACTTTTTGGAGTAAGTCCTTGAAACAAGTTCATGCTTTGGATAGAGATTATCCATGATGTTGTTGGAACATTAGGATATCACTACGGAGTTTTGCGGTCCTTCCCGGTGGAAAGAATTGAGCAAGGAATCAGGTAGTAAGATCCTCCCATATGGAGATGGATCCTGCTAGAAGGCGTTCAATCTAATTGCTAGCTTGATCATGTAGGGAAAATTGAAATAAATGCAGGTGCGTTCTTTCCCTATTTTGACTGTCAAGGTCAAGTGAGTCCACAAGTTTAAGGAAATCCTTGAGGTGTTGGTTTGGATCCTCGAACCAAAGTCCGTAGAATGAGCATCTGTTTTGCACCAACCGGATGGTGTCGGATCAAAGAGGTACTACGTTGTTCCCTTCGAGGAGCTTGATGGTATTCCTATAGCCCTCGTGGCTTAGTTTAGAGTAATCTCCTAGGGTATGGATAAGATTCTCGTCTCCCATGGTGGTTGATGATAATGTGTTACGAAACAATTAACACAAAGAAAAGATAGATTACAAGAAAGCTAATGTGCGAGAATTAAATTCTTACTTGAAATGATTCAAGCAAGTAGAACTAAGCTAAACTATGATCAAAACCTAACTATTCCCCAGGCGGTGGCGCCAAAAACTTGATGTGCAGTCGTCGTAGGACTTCTACACGAGAAGTTTTATAACTCCCTAGGCAGTGAACCTAATCGTTGTAGTGTAGTATAGGCAAGACTCGAGGTTGTTTATCGTTTACTCAAGGAATAGGTTGGAAAGGCTTGATTACGGTCTAACATAATTCTATGGGTTGAGGGAAGATTTTTTTTTGTATTTTTTTATTTTATGGAAAGCAAGTAAATGATATAATTGGAGAGGTGGTTTGGGTTTAGCTATTTAAACTAAATATATTCTACGCTAATGGTGATAACAATAAGATAAAAGATTATGTTTATTTAATCATGTATTACTCCCTAGATTGCTTCTCCTAGTGATGTTGCATTGTCACACTTGTGATGATCTATGTAATTATTTCCTAAGTCATGAACGAATTACACGAACCCGCCGTCTATTTAATATTTCGTTAAGGCAACGCACAAGTAAGGTAGTATGAAGACTATTACAAGGCCCCTAAGAGTATATTAAATGCATTTGAAATATATTAAGAGTGGATCAACCGTATAAGGGGAAAGGTAGTATAAAGACTGTTACACGATGGTATCCTTTCTACATAATTATGTTTTCCTAGACATATCAACAACGATACAGACAAAAGCTAGTTTTCTAAGACCTAACATGCATATTCATCACAAGAAGCAACACCACTAAGATCTATATCCTAGGTTTCATACAATCATGAATAAACACAATAGAAGGTTTAGCCAAGTATGTTAAAGATAAAGCAAGAACAATAATGAATCAAACAACACATAGACATATTGAATGATTAAGATAATCTTTCTTGATTAAAACATGAATTGAAGAAAATACAATAGGGTTTTGAGGCCCTAAAATCGTCCCTAACAGCTGCTAAAAGAACTAGGGTTCGTCCGTTTCTTTTACTCTAAAGTTACACACTTATAACCCTAATTTGAGGTTTGTATATATAGGAAAATCGCTACGACGGCGTCGCATTTTAACCGTGAAGCCGTCATGAAAGAGAATATTATAGATAATGGGCTGGGTCGTGCATTCTGACGCCGTCTTGAGATCTTGTGACGCCGTCTTGGTATGAATTATGACGGCGTCACGTGTAATCTGTGACGCCGTCTCTAGTTGTTGAGAACGTAATCTTGAGAGATATTGATGTAGGTCAGTAGTCTTGTCCGTTTCTTCTCCAAATGAGCCCAAGTCATGTGTATTTCCTCCAAATGCCTTCCAAATGCTAAATACCTAAAAAGGACGGATTAAGTACCTATTTTGGGCATAAATGCATGATTTAGGGGGTTAAACGACCTCGAAAAAGTGTATAAAATGACACCTCATCAAATACCCCTACCCTTGGGATTTGCTTGTCCTCAAGCAAATAGGCTTTTCTACCTATACAATTGCAATATGAGGGTCATCTTACCTACTCTTTAAAAGTATTTTACAACACAACCTTCTATACCTCTTAATTAAAAGCACGAAAAGTATATACTAGCACCTCACATAAGTGTTTGGGATTCTCTCTTTCACTCGGGTGTATAATAAATTATAACAAAAGGGGGAAACGGAAAATCAACACTTTTTACAAAACACAACCTTCTAGAACATCGTAATTAAAAGCACGGAATAGTATATACTGCACCTCACACATGTTTGAGATTCTCTCTTTTCTCTCGGTGTAAAAATATTTATAACATAATGGGGGAAAACGGAATTCAAAACCTTATTATTACCTGTCATAGCATATAAATTACATAGGCTTGGAAAGGATCATACCTCCACCGCTATGCGGTAAAACATTTAATCATTACTATATAAGAGGTCTTTTTAAAGGGTTGTGGGGTGTAGGTGTAAGATAACATATAATGGAAAGAAAACGGTGAGATATCTTTTGGGTGTCTTTGGTGATTTTGGACTGGAAGAACTACAACATTCGGGAACGTCTTTCCACTTGCGACATTCATGACCCTTTCCCAAGCGACATGTCGCTGGGAAAGGTTTTCCCCAGCGGACATGTCGCTGGGGAATCTCCGCTGGGAAGCTTCGTCAGGGTTTCTTTCACCCAGCGACAATCCAGCGACTAGGTGGGTCACATACGTTTTCAGTAATAATTTTTGCTCACTCGGTTGCAGATCTTTCCTCAGCAGAACATGTCGCTGGGTGATAGTATTCATAATTATTTAACTCAACAGGTTTTCCCCAGCGACATGTTGACTGGGGAAAGTATTTAATTAATTTTTATCAAATTACTTTCCTCAGCGCCATGTCGCTGGGGAAAATATTTTCATAAATGTTTACTCAAAGTTTCCCCAGCGAATGTCGCTGGGGGAAGTATTTGATAAAATTTTTTAAATACTTTCCCCAGCGACATGTCGACTGGGGAAAATTCTGCATTTTTTTTAATACAGCCTGACAAGCAGGGCGATTTCCAGATTTTTTCTGGATTTTTTCTGGAAAAATCTACCAAACATCAAACATGTATCAAAACCTGTATAAACTCATCACAACTTGTACCAAAACACATAACAATATAACGGATCAACGCAATACAAATACATCACAACTTGTACCAAAACCAAAACATAATAAAGCTAAATCGTCCAAAATCTAAATAAGTCTACAAAACGTTGCTTCCTAGTCATAAACGGGGCTTACAAGTCAATATTCAACATGATAGGATAGGGAAACAAGTGTTTACATACAGGTTGCCAAGATGAACATAAGATGAACATAAAGTAGGATAGGGAAGCAATGTAGCATACTAACCCATATATAACACAACTAACTATCGCCATCGCCATCCTCATCCTCGTCCTCCTGAGCATCGGCACTCTCCTTGTCGTCCCCGCACCCGCCACTCCCGTTGGCACCACCCGACTCAAACTGTGAAAACATATCTTAGTACTTTGAGTCACTTTTGAAAGACTCATCATGAAATCCACGTTTTTTTTGTAGGCTGTTGATCGTGCTTTCAGACGCGGGCGTACTTGGACCGGCTGTGGCCCATGCTGGCAATACCCTACCAACACCGAGAATGTGCCCGCGATGCTTACCCCTTCTAGCAAGGCGATTGATCTCATCATCGGTGTAGGTGCCCGTAGCCTCCAACCTCCTCATCTCCTCCTATGTAGTGACAAAAATACAAGATAGTTAATATATTAGTCAGGTTTCTACATTAATTCTCAATAATTCATTAAAGTGTGTTTTGAAACAAAACTTACGTATATACGTCGGTCCTCATCCCGAAGGAATTCCCCGTTAACAGTGTGTGCCGCAAAGAAGGTGTCAATGAGCGACGGGTACTCCTAACTGCCTGAGCTCTGCCTCTGTACATACACACGCATATAAGATGAAACAAATTAAAAACGACAAATCACAACACACCAAAGTGTATAATCAGATATATATGTATATATGTATGTAAAATAATTATAATGTTTATTACCATCTCATCTCGAAGGCGAGCAAGCGACCGGGATCCCTGTCGAGATATCACCGTGCTCTTTGCCTGGTTTTGCCAATTTTGAGCGGCTCGGGCAATGTTCCTAGGATCATTCTAAAACTTGATATACTTTTCCCACTCTTCCGCCGTAATGTCTTCAGGACGTGCCCGCCTGATCTTCTCAACATCATAAGTCCCGGTCGTGGGGTCTATAACCCAATGCTGGGCCTTGAAAGCAGCCTTGTTGGTATTGTACGCCTATTGCAAGTGCTGCTGGATGCCCGCGTTGATCTCTGTCCAATCGGGGGATTCCATGTGCGGCCTCAGATCAAACTGGGTCTGCAATCATATACAACAAAACGAAGACAGAGTTAGATATATAATTTATATATTTATTTAAATTTGTTTATTTATTTATATGATATAAATAAATAAACGAATTTAGATAAATATACACAATTAAATAAATGAACACGATAATGAAATAAACATAAAAGGATAACTGACCCCAATATATGTAATGAGCGCCGCCTTCCGCTCCTTCGTGACCTTCAACCAAGAAGGGTAGTACAAAGGCACACCCTTAATGACCTCCCCGATGTAGCTAGACCAATAAGCCGCATGGTCACCAAGAGGCATACAGGTTTGTTTGTCACGCAGCTCAAACCGAATCGAGATGGGGCCTTTCTTATCTGTGACTTCCTTTAAGGAGAGGTTCCAGGTCTTGTCACGGGTATTCAGCCTGCCCGCTGCCCTGCCGCCCAAATTGGGCTTTCGTTTGCCTTTGCCTGCAAAATCAGGTGAGTGATAAAGTCATAAAAATTCAAGGCAAGCAAGTTCAATATATGTATCAAATTTATGCTTGTATTACAATAATCCAAAAATTCTTACCTCGGTTAGGAAAGCAACCCATGCAACCGCAGGGTACATGGTGTGGAGGGGGACGATCCTCACCGCCACCGTCACCGCCGTGGGACCGGGCAACATCTGCTGACATCTGTACAAGTACAATTAGCATAACATATAGAAATTCATGAACAAAATAATATAAGCATGCACAAATCCAAATACATACATATACATATTTAAACATAACATATAAAAATTCATGAACAAAATAATATAAGCATGCACACATCTAAATACATACATATCCAAATAAACATACACATTTAAACAATCCACAACAATTTCATTCATTCATTCAAATATATAAGTGTCTTTTGAAAGTTACAACTCAAGATCAATCTTCTTCTTCACTAGAATAAACTTTGTCAACACCATCATCATCAACATTGATGAGGTCTTCATCATCAGAATCTGCTAAATCATGAGGAAGGGCGTCTTCATCATCAGTAATATCATCGTCTTGGTCAACAACATCAATGATATCTGGCGGTGCGTCAACCTCCGTTGATTGACCATCTATATGCAAGGTCGCATTATCCAAGTCATTCAAACTAGTAGAAAGTGGGAGATCAGATGAGTTGTCGAAATGTATAATATGAGGATAGTCCTCTACCACGATAACACCCCCGTCGGAAAACTTTTTATGATTAACATGTTCGACGACCTTCTAGTGGGGTTTGGCCTTATCTTCAAGGTAGAAGACTTGTTTGACTTGTGTGACGAGAATGTATTGATCATCTTTAAACGCCTCACCTCTTGTGTCGATTTGTGTCATGTTGTTTCTAAGGACAAGATGTTTGACTTTACGTCCTTGGTTGCGAGTGTCAAACCACTTAACTCGAAACAACACAACTTTGAACAACAAATACTTAAACTTGAGGATTTCTTGAAGCTGACCATAATACATTTCTTCGTCAGGGCAGGCGAACAAATGCCATTGTTTTGAGTTGTGCGACGTTCATCGCGGCTGTGCACGACATACCTCACACCGTCGACTACGCAAGAGTTTATTGAGATTGGAGTCCATGTTGGTCCACAAGCCAAAGCGAATAACTCGCTGGTTGTGCTAACCTCTGGGTCTTTGTCATTGTCTACGTGACGTTGACGGATCTATGAAGAAGATAGGATTAGATAGAGAACACAAAATATGATATTGTTATTTTTACAGTTAAGTACACAAAATAAGTCTAAGTTTACCTGCGACCCAAACCACTCGGGGAATTCTTCTTTCATGTCTTTGTTAGGAAATAAACTGAAAAACGTTCATGGTATTAGAATAAGTCGTCGAAATGATAAGTTAAGAAAAAGAAGTTTCAAAATAAAAAAACGCGTACCTCTTGAACTGGGACCGGTACGTGTCGATCTCAGGACTGTTGTGAAGTACATACCATTTCACTTTCTTCAACTCTTGGGCATCAAACCGAATAACCGACCGTAAACCAATCGATTTACATACCGATCGGAACACCTGAAACTGACACGTTGGGGGAGGGGGATCCACATTACGGTCGGGACGATTAAATTTCGTGGTAACATCCCGAAAATAATGAGAACTGAAAGTCAATGCTTCTTCTGCAACATAACCCTCCGCAATCGAACCTTCCGGCTTAGCTTTATTTCGTACATAACCTTTTAGCTTCTTCATGTATCTTTCAAATGGAAACATCCACCGGGGGCGAATAGGCCCGCCTTCAAGAGCCTCTAGAGGTAAATGGATAACCAAGTGAATCATAATGTCAAAGAAAGTTCTAAGAAAAAATTTAAACTGAAATTCACTACTAAAATAAGCAGTTATAAAGCGAAAAGTGGCTGAATGCATAAAAGGCTAAGTGGGCTTAAAAAAACAATAGTTCATCCTAGTTGGATGACTATTGTAGCTCATTTGGTTTATGTTGTGGGTTTTAGGCCGTTTGGAAAGGGGTGGTCGCAGGTTCTAGTCCGCCTCACCCTTTTTGAATACATTTTAAAAAAAATCTTTTTGCATACACTTAAAAAGGACTTGTAAATAAGCATTTTTAATTAAGGCAACTTTTTATGAAAACTTAAAATAAGCCTGGAAATAAGCAGAGAAAACAGCAGGTTGCATTTTTTTTACACTAAGACTAAAATAAGCTAAACTATTTTACTAATTTAGGACAAATAAGCACTAGCATAACCTAAATAAGCTCTAAAAACTAAATACCCTAACCTAATAAGCTACTAGGATCAGAATAAAAAAAAAAGAAGCGAAGGAGTGTCAGCATTAAGGCAAAAAGGGCACCTTTTAAGCTTAAAATTAAGCACTAGAGGGAGTCTTAAGGTGAATGGCTTATATGAGCTTATATAGGGGCTTATTGGTTTCCTAGAAATGCAAAAATCTAAGAGTATGGATCAGAAATAAGCAAGAAAAAGGGCACAAATGGAAGCCTGTTTGCACCAGGGGATTTTGTTGACAGTTTTAAAAGGCTAAAGCCAGGCCCAAGAATAAGCTTCAAAATAAGCTCAAAATGGAAACTAGTTAAAACAGATGGAGTTAAGCTCCAAAGTGAGCTTGTGCTTTCATTTTCAGATCCTTAAATCACCTTATTCTAACCTACATTAGCAATTGACAACTGGATTTAAAGCTAGGAAAATGACTTGATATTTAAGACAGAATTTAACTATAACTTAAAAGACAAATGCACACACAATCAAGACCTATTCCACTGCATTTGAGACTCAAAACAAGCTAGAAAAGTAACATCAGAAAACACTTAAGCATAATCAAACTAAATAAGCTATATAAGAAGACTAAATTATAACAGATTTACACCATGGTTGCTAAGACCCTTAAACTTGAGATTAAAACTTTAAAGACTGAATTTAACTAACCTATATACTAAATTAAGGCTTATGAAAACTGACCTAAATACCAAAAGACAGATTACACACCATTTGACCCATTTTAAATCCTATGCCAAACACCCCCTTATTATTCAGAAACTATTTTTTAAGCTATGATAACTAAAAAATAAGCAAAACCAGATGGACATAAGCATGAACAAATTAAGTCTAAACTATTTTAAGACTAATAAGCAAAAAGAACAGACCAGAGTGCTTATAAATAAGCACTCTTGGTTTTGACAGTTTTGAAAACAGAAAAATAAAACAGACCTTATTTTTAGATTATGAAGACTACTTTTGAAATCCTACAGAAAATAAGCACTATTTTAACAGAATAAGCACAAATAAGATCAAATAAGCAAGCCATAAGCAAATAAGCAATTAAACAGAAATTCAAGAAGAAAAAGAAAAAGTTGTGTACCTTAGCCCCTTGCTCAAAACAGGGATTTAACAATCCTAATAAGCTCTAAATACCTACCCAGCTTATAAATAAGCAATCTAATAACCCATAAGCTCCTCCATTTTAGCTTATCATCCATTATCTCAAAATTCCAATCTTTTTTGAATGTAACAGTACTTCACAAAAACCTTTTGTAAAACCTTTGAATAAGTTTAAAACAGTTCCTATAAGCTTAAAAGAGCTTATGAGAATGACTTGTAAACACAATAACTTAAATGCATAAATCTTTTAAAAGAGACAGAAATGTAAACACTTAAAAACAGAAACTTTCATTAATTTAAATTGATTACAAGGCTTTTAAAATAAAAATGACAGGATTTAAAATACTAAAAACACAAATTAAAAACATTAAAATTTAAGTTAATCTACTCCTACACACTTGGCACTCTGTCTTCATTCTTCAATATATAGGCAGTCCATTTGTGCTTGTTGTGTTTTTCTTGTGAGAGGACTCAAAACCTTCATCCTGGCCCTTCATTTTGCCTTGGTGCCCAAGTTCATAGATCCTGACCCTTCAATTTTTGGCACTTTCCTTTGTCGAATGGTAATGCTAGAGATTGCCAAGGTGGAGTTTGTTTGTTTATGAAGTGGGGTGAGGTGTGGGGTTAAGGGTCTTGTTGTGTTGTGGAGGGCTTTTGTCTGGTTGTTGCAGGAGACAGACATATACAAAACGTGAAGGAGATAAACAGTGATCAATAGCGGGAAATTTAGGTACTGGGTTAACAGGGTAAGAGTTTGGGTAAGTGGCAAGTTTAGTCCCTGAAAGTGTATATGTTTATTGCAATGTCAGTCCTTGTTATTTACATCGTTGGTCCCTGGAGTTAGGTTGTGGTTTGCATAGTTAGTCCCCAAGGACTAACAATGTTAGTCCTTGAAGGACTAACGGTGTAAGAATAAAAGGGTTAAGGGGGGTAACAGTTTCAAATGGGTTTTATTGTTTGGGCCAGGTGATATGGTTTGGGCCCGTTTGGTTTTATAAAAGGAGAAATGGGCTTATTTGGATTCTTTTGGGCTTTTACTAGTGTAATATATAAGTGGCCTGACCCGGGCCCACTAGGTGGGTACGGATGGACCAACTTTTGGTAATTTAGGTTTTCGGGTTCAGTTTTCGATGCCCTTTCCAACGCCATATCCTGGGGTTGGCTTTGACTTCGTCTTGACTTCATTAAATGCACAAACGTTGTCGAGTCGATCCGGAAATGTCCGTTTTAGCTCCATTTTTTATCCTTTTGCACCTTTGGCCTCGGTTTTTCGCGCTCTTTTCAATTCCGCTCTCGGTTTTGTCCGGTTTGGCTTTGATTTTGTCCTTTAGTGAATATCCGGTACCTGCACAGTACAAACACAAAAACAAGCATATTTATGGCATTTTATGTGCGTTTTTGGTCGTTTAGGGTCATTTTATTAGGTAAAAGGTATGTGTAATTAAACGCATACCAAAATCCCCCATACTAAACTATTGCGTGTCCTCACGCAATGCTATAAGTAAGCACTTAAGAAAACTAAGACTCTCAATCCCCCTCGACTAATAACCTCGAAAAGTAGCTAAGTGTTCGTTAAGAGGAAGTAAAGACTCATAAGCTTTGAAAAGCCCCGTTTTTACCATTTTCAATTCCACACTAACTACTACTAATATTTTTGTATTTTTCCTTTTTCTCATTTTTTTTGAATTTTTTTAAGCAACTAACACGTTTGACTTCCGTTATTTTATGACTTTTAGGGATCATAGAACAAGATGCATTTCAATCCGAGAATGCCCCAAAAAGGATAAATTCATCGTCCCCGACTTTTCAATTGCTCCAAACCAAGCTTAAAACGAAATCACCGCTAAATATGAGTTAAGATGCTAACACTACTCATATTTGCAACTTGTGAACTTTTCACTCCCGACAATTATTATATCTTAGGTGTATGTGCTATTTTGAATTTCAACCATGGATCAACGTTTTGCAAAATTCTATGTTTCACGTTCCACCTGAGAATAATGAGTTTGAAGGCGAGATCATCCCATGTAGCGACTTTCGTCTCGGCACATCCCAACCTTGCGGTTAAGTGACCAGGCTTTTGACACCCCACAGAGACTAGTATCGGGACTCACGGACCTTAGGTTTCAAAAACTCTTAGGTTTCCCGTATACACATAGCTTATAAAATAGAATAGTCAAAGTTCAAAAGCATATTTGAATTTAACAAAAAGAGATCTATTTATTAATTCACACTTAAATATTAAACATTGATGCAATTGTAACCCTCGACTTTTTAGAAGGCTGCAACATCGGTTGTGAGCCGGCAAGATGCAACAAACTTTTATCAGTCTCGGATTATTATTCTTACTATGAGCTTTCTTTAGAAGGCTGCAACATCGGTTGTGAGCCGGCAAGATACAACAAACTTTTATCAGCCCACAGTTTATATTTATTACTTATCATATATTTTTTTTCATTTTTCATCATCATTTTTTTTAACTTAGGGAAGACTTCTTTTTGAAAAATTCAAGTATAAATTTGAACTAAGGCTAAATTTTTTGCTATATACTACATAAAAATTGTTGATTTAAGTTTAATCTCCAAAAATAGCACGTATATTAATCAGGTTAGAAGCTTATGGGAGAAAAAGCCACAAATTATATACATGAGCTCTTAAGATTTCCAAATAATCCTTGTTTAGCATCCCACTCATAATTAACACTATCATTTTTTGTTCTTCGCGAATATTCGCGAACGCTTAGTTTAAATGTTAAGGAACAAGCTAGAGCTCAACACGCTCGATCGAGTTAAAATTTATTCTTATTCTACCCAGCAGGAAAGTCAAAATTATGACAAAATTTTTAAATTTTTTTTTCCATTTTTTTGAAATTTTGGTGGTAAAAAAAACGAGATTACATGAAAACAACAGTCAATCAAATCGAAGATCCCCCCATACTAGAATGAAACATTGTCCTCAATGTTTACGAAGGGTTTCTACGCAAATTGATAAGTGCTTAATTACACATATCTTTTACCTCTAAAAAAGCCATTTATTAAGTATGCTTAAAGATAAACGTTAGTCGATAAGATTAGAAATATTGGATTGTCCTAATTTAAGAGCTTAAGGATTTGAAGCTCGAGTGATCGAAGGACAAAACCACGAGCACGAGAGGCTTCAAAAATCTGGAACAATCCTGGACAATCACAAAACACAAGCAAACGAGAATGGAAAGAGGCACACCTCTCACAACAAAAAACACTTATTCATTACTACATAATATAACTAAGGATAAGCATGGGGTCCTCCACAAGTGCTGACCGCAAACCCCGAATCATTTTGTCCTTGGAGAAGGTTTGGAGATTCGGGACAACCCAATTTTGGAATCCCCTCCAAAGTAGTGCTTAAGTTCGATGATCGTTCACGCTTAGAAATTTGGCCCCGGAGTTTTTGGGATAACTCAACGTTGCATATGGAAAGAACATGGGAAATGTATGAACAGGGGTGGTGGGGGTGGGGGGGGGGGGGGGGGGGGGGTCCCGGACCAACGGGATTTCAACTTGCCTGAGAACATCTTCAATCAAGATTTAAAGAGGAGGACTTGATAACCGACGTTGAAAACGCGGTTTTTGATCTTTGAGTCATGAATCCTCTTTGTTTTCTCTTTATAGATCAAAGAGTTTTTCTCATTAGGCAAGATCACGAAGCACATTTAGTTTCATTGGAGTTGAACATTTCGGTGATCACCCGCGGTCCAAGTTCCAAAGTTTGGCATGCTTTAAGGCCCAATAGGCTTTGTCTCGATCTCGGATCGTAGATAACAGCTTTTCGTACACGAGCTTGTATGGGGTACACACAAGGGTGTTTTATAAGCGGTACGGAAGGCCCAAAGTGCATCATCTAGTTTATCTGACCAAGATGCACGGGATCTCTCCCACGGACCTTTTACGAATTCATTTTAAGCCCGAATTGGATACCTTCAACTTGCCTCTTATTGAGGTGATACGCGTGGAAAGACGGTGGCAACTCCGTATTTAAGTATACCTTTTGCAAACGATCATTGCAAAATGTTCCGCGATCACTTATGATAGCACGAGGGGCACCGAATCGGGCGAAGAGAGATTTAAGAAATTTGCAAACAACTCGGGCGTCGTTGGTGGGGAGCGCTTTCGCTTCAACCCATTTTGACAAACAGTCGATGGCCACGAGTATGTATTTGTTCCCTCATGAAGACGGGAACGACCCCATGAAATCTATGCCCCACACGTCAAAGATTTCGCAAACTTGGATGGAATTTTGAGGTATTTCATCACGATGCGAAATTTTTCCTTAACGCTGACAAGTGTCACATCAGGCGACCAAGTTATGGGCATTTTGGTAAATCGTGGGCCAATAAAATCGTGAGTTAAAAACCTTTTTGGCGGTGTAGTTGGCATCGTAATGTCCCCCGATGGGTCCATTGTGGCAAGCTTCGAGGATGTCGAGAGCTTCTTGGCCTGCAACACACCGCCAGATCACTTGATCCGCACATATTTTAAACAAATAGGGGTCGTCCCAAAAGTAGTGTTTAACATCCTTGAAAAACTTGTTTTTTTGCTGGGACGACATCCTTTTAACAATGAAATTCCCCGCGTGGTAATTTGCATAATCGGCAAACCACGGGGTACTTGAGTCACCACAAAAAGTCACCATATTAAGTGTCTCGAGAGGAAACTTTTCATTTACCTCCTTTGGGTCGAGCATATTTTCATACGGATTTTCTAATCGAGAAAGATGATCGGCTGCGAGATTCTCGACTCCTTTTGTGTCAATCACTTTGAATGTGAACTCTTGAAGGAGGAGAACCCACCGGATCAATCTCTCCATGGAATCTTTTTTAGCAAAGAGATATTTTAGGGCAGAGTGATCCGTATAAACTATGCTCTTGTTCAAGATGAGGTAAGACCGGAATTTTTCAAAGGCATACACCACGGCTAACATTTCTTTCTCCGTCGTGGTGTAATGCGATTCCGCCTCATTCATTGTTTTGCTGGCATAATGTATAAGCCTAAAGTGTTTTTCATGACGTTGCCCCAAGACTGCACCTATGGCGAAGTCGTTTGCATCGCACATAAGCTCAAAGGGTAGGTCCTAGTCTGGGGCAATCAAGATTGGAGCTTTAGTAAGTTTTTTCTTTAACATTTCAAAAGCTTGAATACATTCATTGGAGAAGATAAACGGAGTATTCTTCTCAAGAATATGAGTCATTGGTCGGGAAATTTTGGAAAAATCCTTAATGAACCGTCGGTAGAAACCGGCATGACTGAGAAAACTCTGAACACCCTTTACGGTGGTGGGATGAGGTAACTTAGCAATCACATCGACTTTGGCTTTATCAACCTCAATCCCATTTTTGGAAATCTTATGGCCAAGGACAATGCCTTCCTTAACCATAAAATGACTTTTTTCCCAGTTAAGACAAAGATTTGTGTCTTCGCACCTTTGAATCATCTTGTCTACACGAGAGAGGCAATTTCCGAATGAATTCCCAAAGACCGAAAAGTCGTCCATGAAGACTTCCATCGTTTTTTCGATCATATCATGAAAGATAGCCATCATAAACCTTTGGAACGTGCCCGGTGCATTGCATAAGCCGAAAGGCATGCGACGGTAGGCGAACGTTCCGTAAGGACACGTGAATGTTGTCTTTTCTTGATCATGAGGGTAGATGGGAATTTGAAAGTAACCTGAGAAACCATCGAGAAAACAATAATACTCGTTTCCCGCTAATCTCTCGAGCATTTGATCCATAAACGGTAGTGGAAAGTGGTCTTTACGGGTGGCTTCATTTAACTTTCGGTAGTCAATGCATACACTCCATCCCGTAACCAATCGATTTGGGATCAATTCATTTTCATCATTTTCAACAACGGTAAAGCCACCCTTTTTCGGTACGCAATGTACGGGGCTTACCCAAGGACTATCCGATATTGGGTAAATTAATCCGGCGTTAAGAAGTTTCTCAACTTCCTTTTTGATGACATCGTGGATTTTTGGATTCACCCGTCTTTGGTGTTGAACCACCGGTTTGTAGTCCTCTTCCATAAGAATCTTGTGAGTACAAAGTTCCGGGTTAATACCCTTGATATCGGAGAGTTTCCAAGCGATGGCTCGCTTGTGTGACTTTAAAACCTTTATGAGAGCGGCTTTTTCCTCGACACTCAAGTCTTTAGCAATTATGACGGGTAACTTGTTGTCACCTTCCAAAAATACGTATTCGAGATAAGGAGGTAAGTATTTGAGTTCGACTTCGGGAGGTTCATCAATTGAAGATTTAACAGTTTTAGCTTTACAAACTTTAAGTTCTTTTTGAATTTTAGGCAAATAATTTCCTTGAGTGGGAGGGGGTAATGATGGATCATCATTGAGAAATGATTCAAAAAGAAGAATATCCCCCTCCGAGTCATAATAAGAGTCATCACCTTCCGGTGAAGTTGGATCATCTTCAAGAGCGAGGAAAGCATCGACTTCCTCGAGAAGAAAATCACTATCCCCGAAGGGAGTGAGAGTCAGAGAAGAGGTAGAAACAATCGGGTCATAATAAGGAGTGGGATTGCCACTTGCGATCACATCAGAGAAACTGAGAACTTCTTGAGAATACTCCTCACCTGCCAGTTTTCAATACGACTGATTCGTTTGCCGTCAATATCAACGGTAATTAGAGGAGTATTGTGGGGGTGGAGGCTCAAAGTTTGATCGAGATTGAATGTTACGGCTTCTTTTCCAACACGAAGAGTTAATTCTCCTTCGTACACATCAATCAAAGCACGTCCGGTCTTTAAGAAGGATCTCCTAAGAATTAGGGGGACTCGAGGATCGGCATCAAAGTCTACGACTACAAAGTCGGCCAGGAATTGGAACTTTCCTACTTTTAGGTAGACATCTTCGGCGATCCCGATCGGTTGGGTAATCGAACGGTCCGCAAGTTCAAGAGTCATACCAAGTAGAGTAGGCTCTGGAAAAGAGAAAGTTTTTTCCACATGGATACTGGCCTGAGATTTTATGCTAGCGCCAAGATCGCCAAGCTAAGCACTCATCCCAATTCCGGGAAAATCACACGTTATTAGAAAATTTGCAGGTGTCTCCAAGTTTTTTGGGTAACTTGTTGAGGATAACCGCCGAGCAATGCTCATTCAAAGGAGTTCTAGCCATTTCACTTAATTTTTCTTTGTTTCCAATTAAGGCTTTAAGAGTCGAGGCAAATTTTGGCATAAGAATCAAAGCATCCGTGAGGCTAATTTTGAAACTCAAATCTTTAAAGATTTCATAGGCTTCCTCAATTTGGTCGTTAGCCTTTTCACGGCGCCTTTCATCATTACGTCTCGAAGGATATGGAATTGACGGTTTCAAGTTAGGCATCGAAGCACTAACGGGAGCAACAACGGGCTCAAAATTTGGTACTTGAGATTGAACTTGGACAACGGAGGTTGGATGTCTTTGGTGCTTCCGTTATTAGTAGGAGGCACCGTGTCCTTTGTCACCTCAGGTTCACGTTCACAACTTTATAGGAGAAGAAGAAGTAGTAGAATCTGGGTCCTTGATAAGCAACACCGCTTCGGGTGGTAATACCTTTCAAATCTACCTTCGGGTTAGTAATGGTATTACTAGGGAGTGTCTCTAAACCTAAAGTAGAATCGGTATTGGAATTCACGAATTTGGAAAGCATGTCTGTTAAATTGGTCATTTGATTTTGCAAGTTTTGGTTTTGATTTAGCATATTTCTCATCACTGCATCATTAGCTTTCACGTAGTTTTGAAAATCATCCTTCGACACACCTTGTGTTTGCGGAGCTGGAGCTTGGTAAGGTGGAGCTTGGTAAACCGGGGGTTGATTAATCGGAGGTCGATAAATTTGGCTTTGGTTGTAATTAGTCCCCCAGTTTTGGTTGTAACGGTTTTGATTATTTCCTTGGTTTTGAACAGGAGGAAAACCGGGAGTCGAATTTTGATTAGCAATCCGGGCCGTTAACCGGTATTTCCTTGTTGAAATTACAGACTGCTTGGTAAACATACTCTTGAATATTGTCACGATAAACTTGCCATCGTGGCGGGACAATTTTGGTAAGAATGAGCTCCACCATAAGTAACACAACTTTCCTCGACCGCTTTCACGGGAGCGGGAGCTTGGGATTTCTTATCGAGAAGTAAGGCTTTCACCATATCTTTAAGTTCGGCAACATCGGGAGAAATACCGGGGGTGGAAGAGCTCGCACTCACTTTTGCAACAACCGGTTTGTTACGTGAATTACGAACTTTGGATTTGCTCTCGATGATTCTTAGGCAATCACGGGTTATTTTATCCAAAAAGTTACCACCCGCTCGGAATTCAACGAATCTTGATCATTAGAGTTCAAAGCATTATAGAAAGTATCAGTTGAATGTTAACTTTGAAAATCCATGATGTGGACATGCCCGAAGAAGATCATTGAATCGGTCCCATGCCTCGTAGAAAGTTTCATCAAATCTTTGTTGAAATCTCGTGATTTCATTTTGAAGATTTGTTGTTTTGGAAGGAGGGAAAAATTTGTTGATGAATTTCGAAACAAGATCATCCTATGTAAGAATCGATCGAGGGGGTTATTTTTCAAGCCAAATTCAGGCGGCACCCTCGAGGGAAAATGGGAAAAGCATAAGCTTAACCGACGTACTCGGGACGTTCGGGAACTTCATCGTAGAAGTGATCTTGTTGAAATAACGGATGTGAGCATGAGGGTCTTCTTTGTCATGTCCGAAGAATTGTTTGTTTTGAACGAGGGTAAGCAATCCATGCTTAAGCTCAAAGTTTTCCGCGGTGATCTCGGGCACAACGATGGCATCCTCGTAACCCACGGTGGGTGCTTCGAGCAATTGTGCCATAGTACGAGTATCATCCATCGTAACTACGAGAGGAGCTTGATTTTCAATTGGTTCAACAAGATTGAATGGTTCAACAAAAGTCGGGTTGACTTGTTGTTGTTGACGGTTAGAATTACGAGATTGAGAACGAGTGCGCATGCACTAAAATGTAAAAAGAAAATTTATACTAAATTTTTTTGGTTTTTTTTTTTGGTTTTTCAACAATGTATTCACAATATATTTTAATGACGGACAATGAGATAAGACACTTAAACCTAATAATCAGCTCGCTTCTCGATAACTCTCTCAAAGAAAAACGCACAAAGGAGTTTGTTTAACTTTAAGAGGTGAGCCGTACCTCGCGAGAGACACAAAAGGTAAGTTTTTGATTCTTTGGTTCGGGAACTTATTAATGGATAATACTTCAATTGAAAGTATTATATGTTGGTGTTCTTTTACCAACTTGGTTATATTTTTTATTTTTTTATGGATAATGTTTTTAAATTTTTGATTTTTTATAAGAAAATAAACAAAATAACTTCACTCGGAAGGATCTTCAAACAAAAATTTGCAAACGGCTTCAACAATCGTAAGAAATCCTCCCCGGCAGCAGCGCCAAAAATTGATCAATGTTGACTCACGGCTTTAAAATATATAATATATAAATATAAAATACTTATATAAATATATAAATAAGGGGATAAGAATAAAAAAAATCTCACAATTATAGTAATCCGGGAGAATGATTCCCAGGTCGTTTCCCCAACGAGGAATGCAATTGAAAGCCGAGAGTCGTTTTGAGAATCGATGCTTGAATGGAACAAGATTGTGATTGGTTAACTAAAACTACAGGAAAACTAAGGCAAAAACTTAAAAACACTTAAGGCAAGACAAATTTTAACTAAAAACGCAAAACGGGAATCCTAAACGGGGCCTAAAAAACCCTAAATTATCAAAATTAAGTCCTAAAATGATCTTTTTGGTTTTTATAAGTTTTAATTGACTAAAAAGCTAGAACAAAGAAAACTAGACTAAAAACGAAGGTGATTAGGGCTTGAAAATACTAAAAACGTGAACGGGATTCAATCCCGTTCTTTAAAAAAATAAGATTTTGCAATTTAAACCCTACGAAAGCAAATCTAAATTTCCTAGGTTCTAAATGTTAAAAGAAAATTTTCTAAAAAAAGAGTGATACTTTGTTTGACTTTTTTTATAATTTTTTTATTGAATTAAAACAATTTTAATTGAAAATTAATGTTTAAAAATCTAGACTATTTAATAAAAATATAAAAAAAAATTAGCAAAAGTAGCTTTGCACAATGCTTGTCCTAAAAGAAAATAAACCGGGGTAATACAGTTATCAAATTAAGCTGCCAAATAAGCTAAAAAACGCCTAATAAGCTACAAAAGGCTAAAATCTGTCTATAAAGATTTAATGTTGCCCAAAGTTAAACCGAAAAAAGTCCAGGCACGTTGGTGAGCGATGCCCCTTTTTTTGTGTTGTGAGGTTTAATAAAAAGGGTTTTGAAACCGAGTTAAGGTCGGCGGGTTCGAGTCTTGCTCCACCCCGGACTTCCTTGGTTTACCCTTCTTTTTATTTTGCAAAAACCTAAAAAAATAAAGTAGTTAAAAACAGCTCATAATTAAGTATTTTTGTGTGAAAATATTTTCTAAAAGTTATCAATAAGCCATTAAATAAGCTTAAAACAGACAGAAAGCACTTGACTTCTTTTTTACTTTTTACAAAACTTAATAAGCTAAAAATTAAAATAAGCTAAAACAAGGACTGAATAAGCTATTATTAGACTAAAACTGACCTAAAAAGCTAAATTTAACTAGAAATAAGCAAGCCATAAGCTAAGGATTTCAAATAAGCACTTATTAGAAAATTGCATACCAAACAGGCCAAATGGCTAGCTTTGAGCTTAATTTTAAGTACTCTAATGGATCCTTATGGAAAATTGGCTTGTACTAGCTTAAACTATGACCTAAAAGCTATTTAAAACTCCTTTTAAAAAGTATTTTGAAATCTCATTAAGCTAAGAAAAAGCTAACTGAAATAGCTACTTTTGACTTTTAACTATGTTTTTGGATTTTTTAAGAAAAGATAAAATAAGCTAAAACCTAACCTAAATAAGCTATGAACTACTAAACTTTAACCTAATAAGCTAGTTTAAACAACAACTAAGCAAAAACTTAAGCTATAAGCTAGAAATCTCAAATAAGCTCTTTGACAAAAACTGTTAACCCAAACAGTCCATAAGGGCAACTTTGAGCTTATTTTTCAATAAGCTAAAGGATCCTTATGGACTTTTGGCTTATTACACTAAAAAGAGTACCTAAAATACTACTTAAAACAATAAGCAAAAAACATTTTGAAATTTAAATGAACAATGAAAATTCTAGATGAAAACTGCTAATAACTCAGTAGGAGCTGGTATGTTTTTGATTTACAAAGAACAATAAATACTGATTGATGTTTGATGGGTTTTAGAGGAAATCATTTAGGACTGTTTGAAACAGTAGCAAAAACGTGTTATAGCAGAAATATTTTGGCTTGGAGCCTATGATTAAATTACATGTCTGGAAAGGTAATATGTCTTGGCATCATAGGATGTTGGATGCCCAAACCAAATCCTTGGATGAGGAGATTTGTCAAAATAAGAAAATTAGGTCAAATCTGACTTTATGATTAGAAAAGATGTTAAACTCTAAGTTTTTGCTATAAAAGGATAGGTTTTAAAGATTGAGTCAGTGGTATACATCTTAAGGAAGCTATATCTTTTGGCCTCACCCTTCTATTGGCTTCATGTTTAGGAATATGGTCATTTCCGTAAAGGGTATAAAAAAATTTTGGAAACTTTCTGTTTGGGTAACCAGGGGTTTAAAACCGTCTTTTCACATATTTCTGAACTTTTTAGATTATGAGTCTTACATTTTTGGAAAACTAGGACAACAAAGATCTTTCCAAGAGTGAAAGCCTCACTATTAGAACATTTGTGAGCTAGGAGATATGAGTCCATGAAGTCGAGTTAAAATCAGAAACTGAGTTTTTACGTCTAGTCTCAAAATTTAAAAACGTATAGTACACTTTGATAAAATAAAAATGAAAGGCCCAAACTTAGTAGGTGTTTATTTACCTATAATACCAGATCACAAGTCATTTTGGGATTAAAAGGATTTGGGGAGGTTCTAGTGGAATGCCATGCTTATCTCGAAAACATTCATGATCACTTGTTTAATTTGACGTATTGTTACTTTCTTCGTACTAAGTCGTTGTACGTCTTTTAGAGGTGCTTGGAGTTACTTCCGCTTCGTTCGAGACTTCGTCCACATTTTGATCTAATGTTCTTCTCGTGAGTTCATAGCCTCGCCTTTCTACTTATAAATGTTTTTATAAAATACATGCTAGTTTTATAAATTGAACACAAGTGATTTTCGGTATTCTGGTCCCGATTGTGAACTAATTGCATAAGTACTATTGAAAAGCCCCTTTAATTTCACTTGCACTGTTAATTACCTTTGAGGGTGAGCGCTAGTATATAAGTAGATCATATTGTGTACTTTTATTATTTTTTTTTTTCTGTTTTAGGCCGTGACTGCCTGTCTGGGGTTTTGTGACATCCATTGGGCGATCACCCCTAAAGGACATTTTGTATGAGAATTTCTTTAGTATATTGCTAATACTACCTGGTTGTGGGGCAATTGATTACATATTTATAATTATGCTTGGTTAATGTTTCAGTGGCATGAGCTTAATCATTAGTGTGATTATAACTTGTTTGATAACACGTTTGCGCATGATTAAAAATACTTTTGTGTGTACTCTTTATTTCTTAAACTATATTGGATTTCACTCAATGTTTTCGTTGACTTTTTAGCATGTTTTATCTCAGGTAATCAAGGTTGATGGCTTGGAGTGGCGAATGGAGTTTAGCGCAAAATGTTTTGATTAAACTTGTTTTGGTTCTCATTCATTAAAAAACACTTTGTGTTATAGGTTTTTTAAAAACTTTGTTATGTGTTGTATGGTGACGATTTGTGGATAAATTTTCGACTCTGATCTTACATGACATGGGACCAATGTTAGTTTTTAAACGTCCCTTTTGAGGTCGTTCTTTATATTCTTATGTTGGTGGCTATGACGTAACACCCAAAACTATGCGGTTCGCCTGCGTAATTAAATTTTGGGTGTTAATTAAGATGGTATCAAGAGCTTAAGGTTAATAAGAGAACTAGTCGTGTTTCAAAAACCTAAAATCTATTACTTTTTTCCTTCGCCGCTAAGACTCCTCGTGGCCCTCGTCCAAGTCAAGCTTATGATTCCTATTTAAGTACTTATGCACGTTACGGGTGCATTGCTAGTAAAATATTTATATGATAAATATTATGATATATTAAGATATATATCGATTATCATGCTTATTCGAAAAACATTGAAAAATTATTTGCTTTAATTACATAAAAATGTAATTCATATACATAAAAAATATTATCATTCATATTTGGTTTATTATCGATCATCACGTTCGTTATGGCGCATCGTGTCATGCATTTGCATATTTGCATAGTTATTATTTCATATATTATTTTTTTATAGTGACCTTATGTATTATTTGCTGGTGATTTACAGATTATCATGGCAAACCTACCTCCTCCTAATCATGTTGCGGATCCTTCCTTGAAGACGTCCCGGATGGACGAGCAACCTGAATAGCGCCGAGCTCCGGCCATTTAAATGAATTTGCACTTTCACCTAAATTCTAACCTGAGGTGTAACATGAATGGATGGATACTCGAAGATGATGAAGAAGAAGAAGAGGAAGAAGATCCAGATATGGAAGAAGAAATGGAGGAAGAAAATGATGATGATGAGATGCTGTGGTCATCATCCATTTATGAGGAGGCTTAATACCCTCAAACCCTACCATCACCAGATTCAGACACCGAGTTCGAGGATATGGCAGTTGCTCCTACTCTTGATGATCATGAGTAGGAGGCTGAGGCTGATACTGTTGGTACCATCACTAGGGTACCATATTATGTGCGCCCATTCTCGGGTACCGTCTATGTGGGTAGTGGACCTTCTCGACAGGTTTTTGCTCCTGGCCCTACAGGAAGGGATGTCAACACTCTACATCGCCAGGTCAAGGGCCTTACTCAACAAATGTTTGACCGGGCTAACACTGAACACTCAACCCTGAAAAGGCTCAGTGTGATGGATAAATATTTGGCAGAATTTGACACTAATTTAAGAAGTGAAATTAAGGGTCAACATGTACTCAAGCGGAATGTGTGTACATTGGAAGATCAGTTCGAGAGTTAGTGAAGGGAGATCGAGAAGAAAATAAGAAATTGAAGATGATGTTAGAATCTACTCAAATGGGATTTTTATCTCTTGTCATGGCACCACCATAATCTGAGACAGGTGCGTCTTTGAGGTTCCAGTGGCACTACCCACCCGTTCAGACATTATCGTGAAAGGACCATATGTGGCACCTACTGCTCCAGTGTCATGTTTGATCATCGTTGGCCCTGGTGATCTTTCTAACTCCGTCCTACTCGTCATTCCTCGACACGATGATCCTATGTCATGGTTTGAGATGCTGCCGCTAGAGATTGAGGGCAAATGATTGCTGCTACATATAGTGACCCACAGCCGTCACAAGCCACTTGGATCCCTACATTTCATTATAGGGTTAGGATCATTGTAGTCTCTTTATTTGTATCACTAAACCGGGTTGACGGTTTATAGACTTGGTTATTATGATTGTAATGGGTACGTAGATGTTTTGGTAAAACAATGCAACCTTGTACTATCTTTTGTGATGGACGAAGAATTACTATCCTTGATTATCTATATGATGTGTTGTGATCTCTTTTGGGCTTTGATTGTTTTATTTGCATGTGTGATTATTTGTTTGCCTGGGAATTGATTGCTTTATACGGTTATTGGTTATAACGTTTTGTATGAATACTCATTGAGTTTTCTTCATGATATGACAGAATCATACCGCCAAGAGCAATGACCCAAGCCGCCATTGAGAAGCTTGTCTCTGATAGGGTGGCTGCAGCACTTGCTCAAGATCATGCTACAAGAGGAAACAAGCAGACCCGGTGGTAATACCGGGGGAAATACAGGAGGCCAAGGTAGGGCACCACCTGCTCATGAATGTACTTACTCAAGTTTCATGAAATGTAACCCTACTAGTTTCCACGGGAATGATAGCGTTGTTGTTTGAGTTATGCTGTTGGTTTGAGGAAAACGGAAAGTGTTTTCAGCATCAGCGAATGTGCAGAGAGAAACAAGGTAAAGTTTGTTGCGGCTACACTTCAGGGTCGAGCCCTGACATGGTTGGAAACTATCCAGGTCCGCCACCTTTAAGGCTTGAGGTGGTTAATGCAAAGTCTTGGAATGATATGAAAATAATGATGAGGGAGAATTTTGTCGCCAGAAGAGATACAAAGAATGGAAGTTGAACTATGGAACTTGAGGGTGAAAGATTCCAATATATCTGCTTACACCCAAAGGTTCAATGAATTGGTCCTGCTATGCCCAGAAATGGTTCCGAGCGAAAAGAAGAAGTGGAGGCATACTTACGTGGCTTGCTGAAAACATTAAAGGAGACACAATTCTTTCAGACTTGTTGTTCTTTAATTAGGTTGTCTGAATGGCTCATACCCTAATGGAGCAGAAGTTGACAAGCCAAAGCTGAAAGAATTGTGAGCAACAGAGAAAGTGGGAGAGCAACAACAATCAGGGTGGCAACAACAACAATCAGGGTGGCAACAACAACAACAACCGGAGAAATTACCGGAACAACAACCGCCACAACCAGAACAACAATCAAGAATGGGAATGTAGGGCTTTGACCACTCTCAAAATGCGTAGGGGGGAGCAAACCAACTAGGGTTGTTCCTAAATGTAACCGTTGTGGGATATGTCATTTTGATCAGTGCCTACCAAAGTGCAACAATTATAGGAAAATGGGACACAAGGAAAAGGACTGCAGAAGCAGGAATGTGGCTTTTGGTACCAATGCTCGATCAGCTGTAGTTTGTTATGAATGTGGTGAGAGAGGCCACAAGAGCAATGCATGCCCAAAGAAAGCTGATCGACAAGGTGGAAACGTTGCTGAGGTCAACGTATGGTCATCCGTGATGCCGAACACAACCAGGGCCCGAATGTCATGACTGGTACGTTCTTATTGAATAATTGTTATGTTACAATACTATTTGATTCGGGAGCGGATAAAAGTTTTGTAGATGTTAGACTTAGCATTAACTAGATATTTAAAGCCAAATTAAATACTAACTACGAAGTCGAATTAGCCGACGGAAAAGTGGTATGTGCCAACACTGTTCTAAAGGGTTGTACTCTAAATTTACTTGACCACTTATTTGACATTGATCTCATGCCAATAGAGTTGGGTACGTTCGATGTAATAATAGGAATGGATTGGTTAGTAGAACGCGCATGACTGTCATGTGTGTGGTTAAAGGAAGCTACATGTGCCTTACAAGAACAAGACGTTAGTTGTTAAGGGTGATAGTGGTGCATCACGATTAAAAGTGATATCCTGCATTAAAGCAAGAAAATACATAGAAAGGGGATCCCAGTTGTTCTTAGCTCAAGTGACAGAGAAAGAACCATCATAGAAACAGTTGCAAGATGTGCCAGTGATTCGTAACTTTCTTGAGGTGTTTCTTGATGATTTGCCAAGACTCCCACCACCTCGAAAAGTTAAATTTAGAATTGAGCTTGTGCCCGGAGCCGCACCTGTCGCGCGTGCACCATACCGTTTGGCACCGTCTGAATTGAAAGAATTGTCGGATCAATTGAAGGAACTATTAGAGAAAGGGTTTATTCTCCCGAGCTCTTCACCTTGGGGAGCTCCAGTGTTGTTCGTTAAGAAGAAGGACGGATCATTCCATATGTGCATCGATTATCGCGAGCTAAATAAGTTGACCGTTAAGAATCGGTATCCACTCCAGAGGATTGACGACCTGTTTGATCAACTTCAAGGTTCCAGCGTATACTCAAAGATCGATTTGCGGTCTGGTTATCACCAACTCCGGATTAGAGAAGAAGATATCCCTATTATAGCTTTTCGGACTAGGTACGGTCACTATGAATTTCAAGTAATGCCGTTTGGTCTAACCAACGCTCCTGCGGTATTCATGGATTTAATGAATAGAGTGTGCAAGCCATACCTCGATAAATTTGTGATCGTATTCATTGATGACATACTTATCTTCTCCAAGAATAAAGAAGAGCACGAAAAACATTTGAAGATCATTTTAGAGTTACTCAAGAAAGAGCAATTGTACGCCAAATTCTCGAAGTGCGATTTCTGGCTTGAGTCGGTACAATTTCTCGGTCACGTGATCAACAATAAAGGTGTTCACGTGGATCCTGCGAAGGTTGAGGCTATCCAAAATTGGTCTGCACCGACAACACCGACAGAAGTAAGACAATTTTTGGGTTTAGCCGGATATTACCGAAGATTCATCGAGGGTTTTTTGTTAATTTCCAAGCCTCTAACTAAATTGACCCAGAAGAACAAAAAGTATGAATGGGGTACGGAAGAAGATGAAGCGTTCCAGACCTTGAAGCAGAAGTTATGCTCAGCTCCTATCCTAGCCTTGCCTGAGGGAACTGAGAACTTCGTTGTATACTGTGATGCGTCGCACAAGGGTTATGGAGCTGTTCTGATGCAGAGGGAAAAGGTGATTGCGTATGCCTCTCGACAACTGAAGAAGCATGAGGAAAACTACATGACCCATGATTTAGAACTAGGTGCTGTAGTGTTTGCACTTAGACTCTGGAGGCATTATTTGTATGGTACTAAGTGTACTGTGTACACAGATCATAAGAGTCTACAGTACATTCTAGATCAAAAGGAGCTCAACATGAGACAGCGGCGATGGATTGAACTTTTGAGTGACTATGATTATGAAATCCGTTACCATCTTGGTAAAGCCAATGTAGTGGCCGACGCCCTGAGTCAAAAGGACAGAGAACCATTAAGGGTTAGATATTTGGTAATGACGGTACACACCAATTTACCTGAGAGAATACTCAATGCTTAGACTGAGGCGGTAAAAGAGGAAAATGTGAAAGCGAAAAATCTTAGAAGGCTAATCAAGCCGATATTCGAGATCCGTTCTGATGGAACCCAATGCTTTGAAGGGCGAATTTGGTTACCGTTGTTTAGGGGATTACGGGATTTGATCATGCATGAATCACACAAATCTAAATATTCCATTCACCCGGGATCAGACAAGATGTATCCAGACTTAAAGAAGCTCTATTGGTGGCCGAACATGAAAGCTGAGATCACCACCTATGTCAGTAAATGTATGACCTGTGCCAAGGTAAAAACTAAGCACCAAAAGCCATCCAGTCTACTCAAATAACCTGAAATCCCAGAGTGGAAGTGGGAGAAAATAACCATGGATTTCGTCTCAGGACTTCCAAGAACGCTAAGTGGTTATGACTCCATTTGGGTTATTGTTGACCGATTAACCAAATCTGCTCATTTCTTGCCGATGAAGAAGACTGACAGCATAAAAAAACTCACCTAGTTATACTTAAAGGAAATTGTATGTAAGCATGGCGTACCTACGTCAATTATCTCTGATAGAGACAACTTGTTTACATCAAGATTTTGGAAATCACTACAAGAAGCAATGAGAACCCAACAGGATATGAGCACCGCTTACTACCTAGAGACAGATGGTCAAAGCAAGAGAACTATTTAGACGCTGGAGGAAATGTTACGAGCATGCGTAATTGATTTTGGTAGTAGCTGGGATCGACACTTACCATTGGTCGAATTCTCCTACAATAACAGTTATCATACGAGCATCAAGGCTGCACCATTTGAAGCTTTATATGGGCAAAAGTGTAGATGGCAAGTTTGTTGGAGTGAAGTTGGAGATTGCCAACTCACTGGCCCCGAATTGGTCCGAGAGACAACAGAAAAGATTGTTCAAATCAAGAATCATTTGCTAACTACCAAAAGCCGTTAGAAAAGTTATACAGATGTCAGACGCAAACCAATGGAATTTCAAGTGGGTGATATGGTCATGTTAAAGGTATCGCCTTGGAGGGGTGTAATTCGCTTTGGGAAACATAGTAAGTTGAGCCTACGATACATTGGGCCATTCAAAATCATAGAAAGAATTGGTCCCGTGGCATACAAGCTAGAGCTTCCTGATAAACTCCGTAGAATTCATAACACCTTTCATGTTTCGAATCTCAAGAAATGTATGGCGGATGAAAACTTGGTTATCCCACTTGAAGAGATCCAACTTGACGACAAATTGTCCTTTGGTTTCCCCTAGGTCTTTGTGACATGTACATCTCAGCATATCTCACTGGCTTCCTAACTGGTTTTTCTATTTTAGCAGCTGTAGGAATAACAGTTTTCTTCTTTACCACAACAGGAGACTCAACTTCATCCTCATCATCTGACACCCAATCCTAAATAATTGGAGCATCATTATTCTTCTAACATGTTTTTTTCTATTTAATTGACAGACTATCCTACATGAAGTAGGCAGGACATTAGAAAAACTCTTTATTTCCAATCTTTGTCAACACTAGGGAGACTCAAAAAGAGCTAGTTTTAGTATCAGTCATTTGATGTTGTTCCAAAGAGTCATCAATATTCTCCTTAGAATTATCTGACTCTTTATCACAACCAGTGGTAGGCTTTAAACTAGAATCCCTAGGACCATACTCATTAACCTCAGGTTCTTTGAATTCCTTCCAAGACCCTGAATAAGATAATTCTAAAGTTTTTATGTCTATTAAAGAATCGAAGGGATGAGTTAAGGTACAGCTTTATAACCGACACCTTTCCTGCTTTTGCAGTAATCGACTTTCTACCAATTCATTTTAAGTCTTTAGCAGATTTATCAAACTTTGCAATCTTAAAATCAACTCCCACCTTTTCTTGTTTAACCTTAAGTAATCCTAACTCATATTCTTTAGAACCTACACTTCTTTTAAGTAGAGCAATTTCCTCAGAGAAAAGAACTTCATGTTCTCTATATTTTTAACAAATTTGACCTTCTAAAGTTGCTAAACCGCTTTTGTATGTACTGCTTTAAAATCAGTATCACTTAATTTAACAAGCAAATCATCATACTGTTTCTTTAGAGCTTCATAGTTTTTTAATACAATTTATTTGAACTAAATTATCCATTATTACCGTCAGAATCTGAGAATGCCATGAAAGCCATGTTTGCCTGAATCTCTTCCTCTGCCATGTTACTCCAATCAAAGCCAACACCATCTATAAAACACATTGCCTTTTCAAAAGCATCTTCAATCTTTATAGTCTTTGTTGAGCTACCTTGATTCCAATTTCTGTTATCTTACTCCTAGGTGCTCTGCATTCCCTGGCAAAATGTCCCATTTTATGGCAGTTAAAACATTCTACCATTTGATTATCCTATCACAGCATATATGCTTCCATCAATGAGGATTTCCTTCCAGTTCTCTAATAGAACTTCTTGGCCCCACATGCTAGTAGTGGTCATAGTGTGCCACTTTAAATCCATTTCTTCTAAATCATCATCAAAGAAGTTGCTCAAGGTCATCATAACAAGTTTAGACCCTTTTGGTTAGTGGATAAAAGGCATATATTTGTCATCACTAAAGTTATTTCTACATCTACAAATTCAGTAACTGACAGTATTACCTTTGTCGGTAGCAGTACTAACTTCAGGTTTAAACAAATTAAATTATTAGTAACAGCTTCACCTGAAAGTAGGTTACAAATGCAAGTTATTAATATCATTATTAGCTTGCACCATCAGATTTAGTTAACCTTACTGTTCAACATTTTTTTAAAATGGTTCGTACATATCAACTAAACCATAGTATCTAAAATCAGGTTTTTGATCATCCCAAACTACAACATGGTAATCCAATTTCAAATGTAAGCTCACTTAAAAAATTTACATTAGATCTACTGGAGGAGTAACCACAACCCATAATTTCGAATCTACTAAACAAGCGTTTGAGAGCGATGTTAAAATAGAATCAAGTGAATCTGATTTTGAAGCACTAAAGCTTTCATACTGGTTGGATCTCAACAAGCCTTTTGTGTCTTCTTTGGTTTGCTTCATGCCTCCAAATCGAGGCCTTTTTGCAGCAAACAATTGATTGAGCATCAACAAACTAGTCGAAGTAAGTTGATGTTAACATTTGGGTAAGTGGTGCCATGAGTAGTAAACTTCTTGCTTTTACATCATTCATTACTACATTTCTTTTCTTTAATCAGTAAGCAGGCAAAGTCATCTTTTGTTGTTGTTCGATGTACCATTTCTGTGGTTGTTACAGGAATATGGTACCCATGAATTCCATTCTCTATGACCTCCCATAAAAGCCTTAATCCTTGATCTGAAAATATTGATTTAATCAGAACTCCCACGACTCCAACACTCCGAGAGGTATGAGCAATGTGGAAGCTTAGCCAAAGAATTGATTTCCTGTGTATTCTCGAACACCATTTACTTCCTAATCAAGTTTTCTCAAAGCACATGCACTGAACACCACATATGAGTTATCTAACCTTGATCTGATTATCTATACCTAGTAAGTGTAATGTAGACCTAGGATAGAATCCAAAAAAACACTGGTTGAGACTATCTGTTTGTCTATCAAAGTGTATGCGGAACTACACAATCAATACTCAAGGAAGTATTAAACCATGAAACAGTACTAAACAATAATAAAGTATAAACATCAAAATGCTTCAATATATTAGATCACTAATACAGTACTCCTTGCAGTAGTACAAGGCTTACAACCATTGAAGCAATATATTTTTCACCTAAGATGTCAACTATCTCCTTAAGTATAATAAAAAACCCTTAACCTTCGATCTCCTTTTTAAACACCACAAGGAGTCCATTTACAAATCAACCTACCGATCTTTTAGGATCAATTACAATTAAAATCATATACTTATCTTCTAAAATATATAATAAAACATTCCCTATTATTATATCTCTTTGCATCCTTATCTCCAAGTCAACAGCATTAACCATCAGCAGTATTAAGTTTTCTTCTAGGAGTATTAACTAACACTGACAGTACTAAGTTTGTACTGGCAGTACTAACTCCATTAGTACTGTTAGTTATACCCTGGCAGTATTAACTCTTGATGAAGATTTATTCCCCAACATCTATTATAACCTCAATGGGACCTATTAATGTACCTATTGGTATCCGAAGATATTCTGAAATTGATCTAACTGCCTATTCAGACGCAGACCATGCAGGATGTCACTTAGATCGAAAAAGTACATCTGGTAGTGTTAAATTTTTAGTTGACAAGTTGGTGTGTTGGCCGTCAAAGAAGCAAAATTGCGTGTCTATTTCTACAGCTAAATCTAAATATGTTGCTGTTTCTGGCTGCTGTGCTTAAGTTTTGTGGATGCGTACTCAATTGACTGACTATGGTTTCTTCTACGACAAAGTACTGATTTACTGTGATTCACATAATGCGATTGCAATCTCGTGCAATCCGGTACAACACACTAGAACAAAACACATTGCCGTGATGTATCATTTTATCAAGGATCATGTTTAAAAAGGAACAATTATGGAGTTAAAGTTCTAATTGGTACTGTGAATATCAACCTTTGCGGTGATTTATTTACGAATCTCTGTCTGAAGCTCGATTTAAATTTTTAGTCTAGAAGTTAGGTATGATGAGTCGTGAAACATAAATTCTTTACCGCGAAATGTTTTTGTTTATAAAATTTTAGAAAATACAAAAAGATTTTCCTTTATAAATATTTTAGAAAAGACAAAAAGATTTTTCTTTTATACAGAAAATATAGAAAAATACAAAAAAATTTCTTTTATATAAAAATTGATAAAAAGATCAAAAAGATTTTCCTTTTTATAAATTTTAGAAAAGTAAAAAAGATTTGTTTTATACTAAATTTTATAGAAAATACAAAAAGATTTTTTGGTTTCTATTATGGCTTTCATACATATTCAATATGAAACCCGAGCTTCATTTGATGACTTGTAATCATTTCAGTTTACAATCTGTGCTTTAAAGAAAAGAAAATGTATGCGTCAGTGCATTTATCTTTGAAAAGGAAGAGAAGTCTTCTTTGACTTGAGTCATTGATACATATTTTTTTAAATCTTTATGTGGTACTTAAAAGATAAAATCAAGTTGTTTAAAAAGTTAATGATCTCAAGTTGATGAGTTTCATTCTATTCGAATTTTAAAATATGGAACTTTCAAGATATATTCAATTTTAAGAGGTCTTCAAATCGATGTACTTCCTATATGGTGAAAAAGTGTCTAAGAGAAAAAAAATGACACAGATGACACTACGGGACATTAAACCCCTCATAAAGGTTTTATCAAAGCTATGGTATTTTTCGAAGGGGAGTGTCCGTATGTTTTGTTGAAAAAGTTTTTAAAAAGTTACGGAAATGGTAAATTGGTTACATTTCATCTTAACATATCTGTATTTTTGCGTTTTTAGCTTTATATTAAAAATGTTTCTCGGCATAATGTTAAGGGGGAGTGAGTCTTTATCAAAGAATGAAAACTTTCAAAGAACAAAATTTTCTCTGAAAATTATGATGTTTAGTGAGGAATGTTGAAAAATAGAAAGAGAAGATTTTGAGAGAAAAATAGAAAGAGAGGAATTGAAAATGTATAGTTGTAAAAATAGAAGATAGTATACGTCAATGTGCTCAACAGCAAGAACATTCAAAATGAAAAAGAAAAAGAGAAAAGTAGGCCAGAAATGAAATGCCAGCGCATACGAAAACAGACAAGTGCATGTTAGCATAAATTTCTTGTTTTATATCAAATCCAGTATAAAGATTCATATTTTTATTCATGGATATATCACAAATCAAACTTTCTAACGGATTTATGCTTGATGTAATGTTGATTAATTATTGCACGGTGTGAATCTTTAGTTACTCCTCAAAAATAGTCTGAAGATCTTTCAGAACGAATGATCTACCCTGAAGGTCTCCTCCAATTTAAGAAAGATTAGGTCTAGTGTAGATGGAGTTTGATGAGTGCAAATCAACATGTTTCTTTGAAGTCCAAATGGGACTTAAGAGAATAAAAGCTTGAATTAAAAAGAATGAAAAAAGAAAATGATAAAGCTGCGTCTAAAATGTCAAAAGTGACAAGAATTTAATAAAGAAGAATCGAATGATAAGAAAAGATAAAGGTCAAAGTTGAAAAGTGAGAGGCTTATAAGAAAAGATGAAGGGTGTTTCTCCTACATTAGGATAGAAAGCGGGTCAACTCATATGCTATCGGATTTCATTCATTGATTTCTGGTATTGAAGTAGACATCATGGACCCAGTGATGCAAATGCACAACCCCTCTCAACCACTCAAGTACTTCTCAAAAAGTATTTGTTTCATTCTAACAGAGATTAAACGTATAATCTATCGACTTCTCATTTCGAGAATGTTGGTATTGAATAAGGGCATTTTGCTCCAGTCCTTGCTTACTAAAAGTGCATAAGAGTCTAGAGCCAATTTGATATTTAATGAAATATCTTTAGGACACAAAAGTACGTTTGTATTAAACATCAACGATACAAAAGGTACAATGATATATGTCTTTGTGACATTGCATGTCTATGTGACATTGCCAGAACATTCTGGAGTGATACTACCAAATAGTATTCACAATGATTGAATGAAAATCCTACTAGTGCTAACATCATGCCAACGCTGAACGTAGGTCACTCATTTGAAAATGTTTGCTTCATGATTCAAATAAGTGTTAACTAGTAATCTATGTGATCTAGTGGTTACGAGTTTCCCACTATAACAAAAAACTAAGTTTACGAGATCAATTCTTATTTGAATTTCATGATCATATTTCC